>PVLC010012829.1:0-43273 GCA_004027655.1 Graphiurus murinus
TGAAACAGAATAGAACATACAGAAAAAATCCACACTTATTGCTAATTGATTTTCAACAAAAGTGCAAAAACCTACTTTGGAGAAAACAGCATTTTCCCTACAAAACTGGGAAAACTAGTCATCTCTTTCTTGATTAATGATCTTTTCACAGCTATTCATTAGAAGAAAAGATCCTTTTTTAAAGCAAAATACATTTAGATACTCCTCAAGAAGAAATTCAAATGATCAATATTACATGAAAAAATATGTTCAACATTTCTTTTTTGTGCAGAAGATATTTATTGGATCTCATTCATTAATTTTTGGTACCATATCCTAAGCCATAGAGGTTTTACTGAGGTTTTTTGCACCTATATAAGATGATCTCAGACATTTATTCCAGTATTTCTTCATGAAGATGGATCCTTCATGAATATGACTAAATATTTTCCTTTGGCCTCCACATCCAAATACTCTGCTTTAGTGACTAAGGTATAATGTATATTTCTTAAAAATGTATTTATTTTAAAAATTTTTATTGGTGCATTCTAATGATATATCTTAATGAGGTACAAACTGGTAGAGGCACACATGCACACAGCACACTTTCAACCCTTGGTGTGATGGTGCACCTGTTATCTCAGTACTTGGAAGGCTCAGAAAGGAGGATCACATATTTGGTGCCAGCTTCAGAAACTTATCAAGACTCTCAGCAATGTAGTAAGAAATTTTTCTAAATCAAAACAATTAAAATAGGGCTGAGGGTGTAGCTTGGTGGTAGAACACCCCTGAGTTCAATCTCCATGACAAGAAAACATAAACAAAAAAGTCAATAATAAATGATAAGATATTAAATACATGAAAACAGAGCCGGGCGTGGTGGCGCACGCTTGTAATCCCAGCATTCGGGAGGCTGAGACCAGACGATCTGGGTTCGCAGCCAGCCTCAGATACCTAGTGAGATACTCTGCAACTTAATGAGACTCGGTTTCAAAATAAAGAATAAAAAATAGGGCTGGGGGTGTAGCTCGGAGGTAGAATGCCCCTGAGTTCAACTCCTAGTACTGCAAAATAAATAAATAAATAAATACATGAAAACAGAATCCCTAACATAAATATGCATGGAATGACAGAATTACAAAATCATGGATTCATATCAATTTCTACTTTTTGTAATTGTTTCAGGCAATAACCATCAAGGGATCATGCTATCCCTGGGAGAAAGTCTGCTGAGAAGTCATGACTGTATTTGGGGCTGTGGTATTACATGCAGAGGAGAAAACAAGTGTTGAGTCAAGCAAGTATCAGCAGCATGTGAATAATGTCCAAGTGTCCACAGGGGAGGAGCAGGATGACAGAAGAGAAGAGGAGGATTGAGAGGTGTTCTCACAGTGTGGCTCAGGCTCCCTTTTTATACTCCTGAACTGAACAAATCTTTTTGCCTCAGCCTCCTGAGTAGCTGGGGTTACAATTGTGAACCACCATGCCTGGCTCTGTTTTAAATTTTGGATATGTCACTCTCAGAATTGAATGGAGAGCCAGGTGTGGTGGCACATGCTTGTAATCCCAGCATTCGGGAGGCTGAGACTGGAGGATCCTAGTTCGAGACCAGCCTCAGCTACCTAGTGAGACCCCCAGCAACTTAATGAAACCCGGCTTCAAAATAAAGAATAAAAAATAGGGCTGGGGTATAGCTTGGAGGTAGAATGCCCCTGAGTTCAGTCCCCAGTTCCAGGGGAAAAAAAAGAATTGAATGGAGAATTGAAAGCAGAAATAGAGACTTGTCAGCATATTACTGGTGTCTAAAACATGGAGAATATAAATGGGAGTAGTATGTAAATATGAGTATAAATACAGTATAGTAGTTAATTTTATGTGTCAACTTGACTCTGTCTTGGGGGGACTCACAGCTGGGTGTATCTGAGTGTTTCTACAAGAGATTAGCATTTGCACCAGTGGACTCGGTAGACCAGATTTCCCCAGCCAATGTGGGTGGGCATTGTGCAATCTATCAGGGTCTGCATAGAACACAAGGTGGAGGGAAAGTGAATGTTTTCCTTTTATGCCTGATTGCTAGATCTGGGGCATGTTTACTCCTGTCCTCAACCAGCACTTCAGGGTCATACTAAATTATACCATCTGCTTGTTTGATTGCAATTGCAGATTCTGGAACTTCTCAGCTTTTATAATTGTGTGAACTGAGAGCTCATTATAAATAGCCTCATATCTGTCTATAGTCTATCATCTCTCTATCTATCATATATCATCATCTATATCACCTATCTGTCCTCTCTCATCTATCATCTATCTAGTCTACCTAATCAGTTTCTTTTAGTTCTGTTTCTCTGTGGAAACTTCACTAATGTGGAGAGAACATATACAGAAAACATATACAGAAAGAATTCTGTATACAGTTTGGGAATAGCAAACAAATAATAAAATCAAAGTATAAGTTTGGGGAAGCAGTATATTTTACCCATTTCAAGAATGTGCAGAGCCGGGTGTGGTGGCACACGCTTGTAATCCCAGCATTTGGGAGGCTGAGACCGGAGGATCCGGGTTCACGGCCAGCCTCAGCTACCTAGTGAGGCACTCCACAACTTAGTGAGACTTGGTTTCAAAGTAAATAATAAAAAATAGGGCTGGGGGTGTAGCTCAGAGATAGAATGCCCCTGAGTTCAATCCCCAGTACCGAAAAGAAAAAAAAAAAGAATGTGCAGAAATGAAAGTTCACAATGGTTATTTAAATAAATATACCAACTTTTATTGGATAAAACTTCCAAGTGTTATTTAGGTCTACACTCTTGATAATCTTTAATGTTTCAAAATATTACTGTATTTCAAATAATTTATTACATTTACATAAGCTAAGAGAAAAATTTTATACAAAAGAAGATACATATGTAGAATGACATTTCGTCATTTTCTACACTAGGAGAGGAAAATGAGAGAAAATTAATATAATCTAGAACTTTTCCAAAAGAAACTGTCATCAGAGCACACAAAGTAGAAGCTTAATGAGAAACCAGTGATATTATTTCCAATAGTGTAATGATTTTTTTTTTTTTAGTGTTTTCTTATAATCATTTTTGAGGACAGGCATCAGGTCTATTTGATTATAATGCTACCAAGAATATTAAAATGGAGTAATTCTGAGATTGTTCTTGAAACAATTCTACAAGAAAGATTTAAAAAAATATTGTCTTATGATCTTGTACTTTGTTTTTGTGAGATAATATCCCAAAATACAAATTATTGAGTGAAAATGTGTAGACCCCATATTTAAGTTCTGAACATGAGGTATCACATTCTGTTCCTTCAACTAGTTTACGAGTTTCCCAGGCTTCACTAGGTTTCTGACACTGGAAGTTATTGCTTATTTAAAATGTTTTGAATCTAATAGAACACATACTAAGGTATTGTTAGGTTGATAACATTTTCTTCTTTCCTAATGAGAAGTCTTTTTTTCAAGTATTGATGGAACTTTTATTTTTCATTTTTTTATTGAATGTTTTTTAAGTAAATCTAAAAAATTTATATACATTTCATTATTTCTGTATTATTTTAATTTCAAAACAGATGTTTTTCTTTTCTAATAATTACCTCTATGTTTAAATGCTTCCCTTCCATTTTTACTGAAGAGGACACAAGAGAAAGTGCTGAGACTTACCAGCCACAGATCATTTCATTGAAAACCAAGGTTTTGGTTTTTCTTATACTATTTAGTGAGGCCCTGTTTCAAAATAAATAATAAAAATAGGACTGGGAGCCAGCCTGGGGGCAAACATTTGTAATCCCAGTACTGGGAGGCTGAGACAGAAGGATCGCAGGTTCTCAGCCAGCCTCAGCTACATAGTGAAGCCTTGTGCAACTTAATGATACTCTATTTCAAAATAAAGAATTAAAAATAGGTCTGGGGATGTAGCTTGGAGGTAGAGTGTCCCTGGGTTTCATCCTCAGTACTGTAAAAAAAAAACCTGTTAGTTTGCAGGGGGTATTTGCAGGACTCAGAGCCAGCAGAGGAGGTACTAAGATTACATTACACAAGGGAAAGTGCTGAGACTTAACAGCCGCAGACCATTTCATTTATTTATTTAATTTTTTTTTACGGTACTGGGGATTGAACTCAGGGTCATTCTACTTTCGAACTATACCCCCAGCCCTATTTTTTATTCTTTATTTTGAAACCGAGTCTCACTAAGTTGCGGAGTGCCTCACTAGGTAGCTGAGGCTGGTCGTGAACCCGGATCCTCCAGTCTCAGCCTCCCAAATGCTGGGATTACAAGGGTGCGCCACCACGCCCGGCTTGACCATTTCATTTAAAACCAAGTGTTTTTTTTTTTTTTTTAAATTTTTTTGTACCGGACATTCTACCTCCGAGTTACACCCACAAGCCCTTTTTTATTATTTTATTTTGAAACAGGGTTTCACCAACTTGCTGAGGCTGGTCTCAACCAGCAATTCTCCTGTCTCAGCCTCCCACATACTGGAATTACAATTGTGCCCCTCCATGACCAGCTAAGACCCTGCTTTTACTTACAAATGCAATATTTCCTAGCTGGGCACGTGTGTTTGGGATGTAGCTCAGTTCAGTGGTAGAGGACCCTTGAGATCAATCCCTAGTATGTGAAAAATAAATCTAGCCTCAATATTGTAAGAAAAAAATCTGACACAGCCAAGCATGGTGGTGCATGCCTGTAATCTCAGTACCTGGGAGGCTGAGACCAAAGGATCCCAGGTTTCTTGCCAGCCTCAGCTACTTAGCAAGGTCCTTTGCAACTTATTCAGATCCTGTTTCAAAATAAAAAATAAAATAGGGCTGGGAGTGTAGCTCAGAGGTAGAATGCCCCCAGGTTCAATTCCGAGTACCTCACACTCACACTCACCCACACTCGTGCACGCACACACACACACACACACACACACACACACAAAATCCGGTGCACTTCTGAAATTACTAGGCATGCATCAAAACAGAGAAACACAATTCACTATTAGAAATTCAATAGGCCCAAACTGGGCCTGGTGGTGTCTGCTTGTAACCCCAATACTTGGGAGGCTGGAACAGGAGGAACTGGGTTCATGGGTTCATGGCCAGCCTCAGCTACTTAGTAAGGCTCCCTGCAACTTAGTGAGACCCTGTTGCAAAATAAAGAATAAAACAATAGGGCTGGGGATGTATCTCAAAGATAGAATGCCCCTGGGTTTGATCCCCAGTACCAAATTAAAAAAAAAAAAAAAAGAAATTCAATAGGCCCAGAAAGATCCCGATGGTGGAATTTTAGAAAGACTTCTAACATAGCAGGTATAAAAAGCTGTTGCCGAAGGGCAAGCACGTAGAGAAAACAGAAGCACAATTGAACCATCATAAGAGATAAAGTAGAACTTCTGGACTTGAAATATAGAGTAAGACAAATGACCACAGAAGTCACACGATCTCACTGAAATCAGGAATTTGGCCAGATGCAATGGAGCATGCCTGTAATCCAAGGATCTTAGAAACTTACTGAGAGACTGTCTCAAAACAAAACAAACAGCTGGGATGTTGCTCAGAGGCAGAACAGCCCTGGGTTCAGTTACTAGTACCAAAAAAAAAAAAAATCAGGAAATTGTCTGGTGTAGTATTGAATGCCTATCATCCCAGCTACTTTGGAAGCTGAGGCAGGAAGATTGCAAGTTTAAGGCCAGCCTGGGCAATCTAGTGAGACCCTGTCTCAAAATAAAAATTAAAACCAGGTGACAGGCATGGTGGCACACACCCATTAATCCTACTACTTGGAAGGCTGAGACAAGAGGATTTCAGGTTCGAGGACAGTCTCAGCAAGTAATGAGACTCAATGTAGTGAGACCCTGTTTGAAAGCAAAAATAAAATAGGTCTGGGGGTGTAGCCTGGAGGTAGAATGCTCCTGGTTTCAATCCCCAGCACCAAAATCAAACAAATTAAAAAATATCATAAGGGCTGGGAGTGTAGTTTCACGGTAGAGTACATGACTGGGTTTGATTTCCAGTACCACACATGCACAAAAATAAAATAAAATTGGGAAATTGTGAACGGAACTACTCTAAAGAGCTGCAAAGCAGCTGGGCATGGGGGCCCACGCATTCATCCCAGTACTTGAGAGGCTGAGACAGGAGGATCCAGGTCCGCGGCCAGCCTCAACTACTTAGTGAGACCCTGTTTCAAAATAAAGAATTAAAAACTAGGGCAGGGGGTGGTGATTGGAGGTAGAATGTCCCTGGGTTCCATCTTTAGTAACACACACACACACACACACACACACACACACACACACACACACACAGTTCTTGTGAGATCAAATGACAAACAAACAATCCTGTCATCTTCCCAGAAAACACAGAAAGCAGGCTCCCTGCAACTCACCTCCATGCTGAGTCCCATGCTGCATCCTGGGGTCTGTTCAGGGAGCTCAGGGCCTGTGCTGAGGTCTGAGGGACTAGACCCAACCTGTCCTAGTGGGAGGAAGGCAGAGACTACAGCCCAGAGATGTGTTGGCTGCGCTCCGCTCCTAGCTGCCTCAGGACCTGTGCAGACCTAATGCCAATAAAGGTGTCTGTGTGATTGGCTTAGACCCACCCTACCTAGTGTCTACCAATTAACTAAAGGGAAAGTCATTTATAATCTGATTAGATCCTACATCTGCAAAATCCCTTCACTGGGCTTCAAATTTGACTGGATAATTGGAACTTTTCCCCCCTTTAAAATATTTTAGTTTTTCTACAGTTAACACACAAAAATGAAACATTTATTCGGTAGTGTGCTTTTTCAACACGTCTATAATGTTTAATGATGAAATATAGCTAGTTAACATTTCCATTATTTCCTTCTCATCATTTCTTCTCTTTCTTTTTATGTACTTGTTTTTGTGGTACTGGGGAGTGAACCCAGGGGTACTCTACCACTGAGATATATCCCGAACCTTTTTTTTATTATTTTGAGACATAGCCTTGCTAAGTTGCTCTGGCTGGCCTAGAGATTGTGATCCTCCTGTCTCTGCATCCCAAGTACTTAGGATGACAGGCATGTATCATTGCACCCAATTTCTTTATTGTTTCTTTCTTTTTAATTGCTTTCATACTGAGGATTGAACACAGGGGCATGCTACTTTTGAACTACACCCCTAGTCCTATTTCATTTTTTTATTTTCAAACAAGGTCTCACTGTCACTGAGGCTGGCCTCGAACCTGGGATTCTCCTGTGTCAGTCTCACAAACACTGTGGTTACAGGCATGGGCCACATGCTCCAGGAGCTCAGCTTTAAGAAGTCCAGCAGCCAAGGATTTTTTTTTCTGAGAATCGATGGAGGCCCCACAGAGTTGCTGGCATCAGGGTGTGTGGCAGAAGACTAGGTTTTCATCTTGAAAGACTTGTTAAGATTTGAGATTTCTTCAGGAGTGCAAGCACTTGTGTGGTGTGTATGTGTGTGTGTGTTATAAGCATTTATTTAGAATACACCAACCTCTTTCCAAAAGATGGAAGACACATGAACCCATTTCATATATTATGAGGTAAATGGTTAATAACAAAAATGTTAATTGCAAAAGGATCACCAGGGACCCTAAACATAAAATTGAACAATGGCAAAGATATTGAGTGTTACACAGATAGACTCAGCCAATAAGGAAATCTATACATTGACACCATCTCCCTCCATCATGGCCTTGTCCCTACACTCACTCTTCTCTTTGAAAGGGTGAGTTATAACCTTGTCACAGATGACTCAGAATTTTCAGTATGTGGTCTGCTGATTAACATTTATCTTTTCAAACCTTGGTATTATAGCTATAAATTACACTTTAAACATATTTGAAACAGATATTGAATTTACTGGTTGGGCAAGCACATTTAAAAGAAATGGTTTTCATACTTTTTGTTGTTGGTTTTTTGTTTTCCATAACTGAGTATTGAACTCAGGGCCCCACGAATTCCAGGCCACATCCCCAGTAGTTCACACACACATTTCTAGAATCTGCATAATTTTAAACAAAAACAGAAGTAAAAATGCCAATTGCATGAACCTGTCATTTAAGCAAAAACAAAAAGAAATCCCATTTCATACTCTCAAAGTTGTAACATTAGAAGTGTCATAATGACCATGTGTTGGTAAAAAATATGGAGTGCTGAACACTTTTAAAACACTGAGACTTCAAATTTTTACTAATATATTTTAGAAAAACCTTTAATCTTTCCTAACAGGGGAATTGGCATAAAGTATTCAGACATTACATTTCTATAGACTTGTAAGATGAACAGTAAAATAAGTTAAACAATTGCAAAGCAGATAAACAACAGCATTTATACAATAGAAAAAACATTATTTGCAACAGGAAAGCAATCCAAGTAGTCCAAAACTCTATCAGGAGAATTTGGTACTTATTTATATAGTCTTTCATAGTGAGATACGATATGAAGTAGCAGAATAGAATACAAGACAGCTACACTATAAAACTACATGTCTAAACCCTTAAAACACTTACAAAATGGTGCAAAACACAGAAGAATGCACACAGTATAATATTTCACATGGAAGATAGGAAATGGCAAAATTGAAAATGTATTATTTGGTAATGGAACATTATATTTTAAAGAGAGTAAGGATATTATTAACATAAATTTGAGAATAAATATGTTCTTTGGAAACTACAGGCAGAATGCTTAGTACAATAACCTGGAATACATCTTGCAGAGTTTTGTGAATGGTCAACATAAACAGGACTCTAATTAACATGTAATAAGCACAACTAACATTCTAGGAATACTAAGTGCTTTATATATATTCCACTTTGAAACTCACCCATGAGGTAAGAATTACTTGTTACTGAGAAAATAGACTCAGGAGGCTAACTTCCCTGAAACTTCAAAGCAGGCTGATCTAGCCTTAGACCTAGTCACAGATGAACCCAAACATGGAGCCAGACATGAAGCAGAACCTAAGCAAAAGCCCAAGCCTGAGCCCAACCAGAATAAAAAAAAGAGTTCAAACCCAACATTGAGCTAGAGGTCTAATATGAAACTGAAACAAAAAGAGAAACCAAGCCATAGTCCTAACAACCCCAACCAGGTTGGTGCTCCGGAGCCGGGAGGTTGGACTGGTGCTCCCAAGCTGGGAGGCCTGACTGATTCTTTGGGACTGTGAGGTCAGACTGTTGGCCCAGAGTCGGGAGGCCGGGCTGGTACCCCGGGCCAGCAGGTAGGGCTGGTATCCTGTGGCCGAGAGGTAGGGTTGTTACCCCAGGGCCAGGAGGTGGCACTGGCACCCTGTGGTTGGCAGGTGGGGCTGGTACCCTGGGGCCAGGAGGTAGGGCATGTGCTCCAGGCCCAGCAGGCAGGGCTGGTGCTCCGGAGCCAGATGGTCGGACTGGTGCTACTGGGATGGGGGCCTGGGCTGGTGCTCAGGGGCTGGCAGGCCGGGATGCTGCTCTGGGACTAGGAGGCTGAGATGGTACCCTGGAGCCATCTGGTGGGGCTGATGCCCCAGAGCTGGCTTGTGAGACTGGTGCCCAGAAGCCTGCAGGTAAGGCTGGTGCTCCTGGGCTGGAAGTTCAGACTTGTGTCCTGGGACTGGGAGCCGGAATAAGGAGGCCAGGCTGGTGCCCTGGGCCCAGTAGGTAGGGCTGGTAACTCAGGCCTAGCAGGTAGGGCTGGTACCCCAGAACCGGGTGGTAGGGCTGTTACTCCAGGGCCAGGAGGTGGCACTGCACGCAGTGGCCGGCAGGTGGCGCTGGTAACCCGGGGGCTGGGAGGTCAGACAGGAGATCTGGAGCCAGGGGGTCAGACAGATGCTCCGGGGCCCGGAGGTCGGACTGGTGCTCCATGTCTAGGAGTCCAGGTTGGCACTCTGGAGCCATCTGGTGGGGCTGATGCCCAGGAGCTGTCTCGTGAGGCTGGTGTCTGGGAGCCGGCAGGTACGGAAGGTGATCTGGGTCCAGGAGGTTGAACTCGTGCTCTGGGGCTGGCAGGTAGGGCTGGTACCCCAGGATCAGCAGGTATGGCTGGTAACTCGGGCCCAGCAGGTAGGGCTGGTATTCTGTGGCCGGCAGGTAGAGCTGGTATCCTGGGGCAGGGAGGTAGGGCTGTTACCCTGGTGCCGGGAGGCAGCGCTGGCACCCTGTGGCCGGGAGGTGGCACTGTTACCCGGGGCAGGGAGGTCGGACTAGTGCTCTGGGACTGAGAGATGAAACTGCTCCGGGGCCAGAAGGTTGCACTGGTGCTCCGTGTCTGGCAGGTCAGACTGGTGCTGAGGAGAAGGGAGGTTGGGCTGGTTCGATATCCCATGGCTGGCAGGTAGAGCTGGTACCCTGGGGCAGGGAGGTAGGGCTGTTACCCCGGTGCTGGGAGGCGGAGCTGGCATCCTGTGGCCAGCAGGTGTCGGTGGTACCCCGGGGCCAGGAGGCCGGACTGGTGCTCTGGAGCTGGAAGTCCAGGCTGCTGCTCCAGGGCTGGGTGGCTGGGCTGGTACCCTGGAGCCAGCTGGTGGGGCTGATGCCCTGGAGGTGGCGTGTGAGGCTGGTGCCCGGGAGCCGGCTGGTAGGACTGGTGCTCTGGGGCTGGGAAGTTGGACTGCTGTTCTGGCACCTGCAGGTAGGGCTGTTACCCTGGGCCCAGCAGGTAGGGCTGGTAACTCAGGCCCAACAGGTAGGGCTATTACCCGGGGCCAGCAAGTGGCGCTGGCACTCCGGGGCCCGGATGTCGGACTGGAGCTCTGGAGCAAGGAGGCTGGACTGGTGCTCCGAGTCTGGACATCAGACTGGTGCTCTGTGGCCCGGAGGTCAGACTGGTTCTCTGGGGCTGAGAGATCCGACTGCTCTGAGGACAGGATATTGGGTCTGATGCTCCAGGGGGGCCGGGAAATCAGACTGCTGTTCTGGCGCCAGCAGGGAGGGCTGGTAACTCTGGCCCAACAGGTAGGGCAGCCTGGGAGCTGGGAGCAGCCACTGTCACCCTGTGGCCAGCAGGTTGTGCTGACACCATGGGCTGGGAGGTTAGACTGGAGTTCTTGACCCAGGAAGTCTGACGGGTGCTCCGGGGCCTGTAGGCAGGGCTGGTGGTCCAGAGCTGGAAGGTCAGACTGGTGCTCCAGGGCCAGCCAGTAGGGCTGGTACCCCAGGGCTGGGAGGTGGCACTGGCACCCTCTGACGGCAGGTGGCATGGGTACCTTGGGGCCAGGAGATGGGACTGGTGCTCCAGATCTGGCAGGCAGGGCAGATGCTAGGGCTGTGGCTGTGACTTGGGGCCACTTTGGGTTTTGCATTCCGCTTTGGTTAAACTTAGAGTTCTGCTAGGGTTAGAGCAAAGATATGGGTTCTGGTTTAGGCTGGTATTCAGACTCGGTTTGCATTAGCTTTAGGGTTAGGACATGGCTTCTGTTTAGCTTTCACTTTTGTTTTCATTTTGGGGTTAGAGATCTAGTGGGTTCTCTTTTGGGCTCCATTGGAGTTTAGGGCCACATCTCAGATTCGGGCTTGGATTAGGGTTAGGGATATGGCTTGGTTTTCCTTTCAGTTTCAGGTTAGAGCTCTGGCTGGGATTGGGTTCTGGCTCATGTTCCAACTCCGGCATGGGCTCAGGCTCGGGCTTGTGCTGGGCTTTTGCTTTGTATTTGGGATCCTTTGGGGTGTGACTATGGCTAGATCGTTTACAGTTAGGGCTGTGGCTTTGTTTCCTTTTCAATTTCACTTTCATGTTAGAGCTCCTTCGTGGGCTCCATTTTGGTTGTTATTATTATTTTATTTATTTATTTATTTATTTATTTATTTATTTATTTATTTATTTATTTTGCGGTACTAGGGATTGAACTCAGGGGCATTCTACCTCTGAGCTACACCCGCAGCCCTATTTTTTTATTCTTTATTTTGAAACAGGGCCTCACTAAGTTCCGGAGTTCCTCACTAGGTAGCTGAGGCTACCTCCGGTCTCAGCCTCCCAGATGCTGGGATTACAAGTGTGTGCCACCACGCCCGGCTTGGGCTCCCTTTTGGGGTGAGGCTCTGGTGTCATTTCAGGCTGGGCTTGGACTCGGCCTGGGCTAGTCTGACTTGACTAGTGCTCCCGCTAGGTTTCAGCACCAGTTTCTTATTCACTTTCCAGTTTGGGATTTGCTTAGGGGTGGGACAGGGACTATGGCTTTGTGCCACTATCAGCTTCACTTTTGATTTGGGTTATGGTTATAGTTCAGGCTCAGGTTAGTGTTCGGGTTCACATTTGGGTTAGGGTTCAGATTTATTATCAAGCTTGGGTATGGGTTCTTGTTTGAGATGGGTGCGAGCTTGGGTTCTCATTCCTGATGGTACTCAGACTCAGGCTTCTGTTTGGGTTAGGGGTATGATTTGGTGTCCATATTGGATTTGCTCTTGGTTTCAGTTTTGAGTTAGAGCTCCGGCTCGGGCTGTGTTTTGGGCTCACCACCCATCTCCGACTTGTGCTCAGGCTCAGGCATTTTCTAGGATTCTTCATCACATTCAGGATCTCGTTGGATTCACCTATGGCTATTTCTAGGGATAGGGCTGTGGTTCGGGTTTGGGTTCAGAATAAGCCTTGGGTACTGGGACTCAGACTCATGTTTCAATTACAGCAGAAAAAGTCCTAGAGTAATTGTAACTCAGTAGAAGATACCATTCACAGAGAGAAAATAAAATAAGAAACCTATTAAAGTCAGAGAAAGCTTGCAAGAGCAGCAGAGATATAAATTTAAGAAGGGAAACCATAGGAAGGAAAAATAGCAAAGAAACAATGAATCATCACAATCCCACAATAACAGAACTCAACAACACTGAATAGATGGGATTGCATTAAACTGAAGAGCTTCTGTGCAGCAAAGGAAACTATCAAGAACCTCAACAGAGAGCCCACAGAGTGGAGAATATTTTTGCCGGCTACTCTTCTGATAGAGGACTAATATCTAGGATATACAGAGAACTCAAGAAACTCACAGCTAAGAAAACAAATAACCCAATCAAAAAATAGGCAAAGGATCTAAATAGACACTTCAAGAAAGAAGAAATACAAATGGCCAATAAATGTATGAGGAAATGTTCAACATCATTAGCAATCAGAGAGATGTGAATCAAAACTACCTTGAAGCTGGGCGTGGTGGCGCACGCTTGTAATCCCAGCATTCGGGAGGCTGAGACTGGAGGATCCGGGTTTGCGGCCAGCCTCAGCTACCTAGTGAGGCACTCCACAACTTAGTGAGACTCTGTTTCAAAATAAAGAATAAAACTAGGGCTGGGGGTATAGCTCAGAGGTAGAATGCCCCTGAGTTCAATCCCTAGTACCACAAAAAAAAAAAAAAACTACCTTGAGATTTCACCTAACTCCAATCAGAATGGCAATCATTAAGAACACAAACAACAACAAATGTGGGAGGGGGTGTGGAGAAGTGGGAACCCTAATACATTGCTGGTGGGATTGCAAATTAGTGCAACCACTTTGGAAACCAATATGGAGGACACTCAGACAAATGGGAATGAACCTACCATATGATCCAGCAATTCCACTTCTGGGTATCTACCCAAAATAATGGAAACCAAACGATCAGACCAATGCATGTGTATCTCTATGTTTATAGCTGCACAATTTGCAATTGCCAAACTATGGAACCAGCCAAGATGTCCATCAACTGATGAATGGATTACAAAACTATGGGATATGTAGACAATGGAATTTTTCTCAGCCATACAGAAGAACAAAATCATGTTATTTGCAGGGAAATGGATAGAACTAGAAAACATTATTTTAAGTGAGATTCATCAGACACAAAAAGTAAAAAATCATGTGCTTTCCCTAATATGTGGAAGTTAGGAAGAAAATGGGCCATAAGAGGGACTCCAGATGAAGAAGTAGAAACCTTTGATTAGCAAAGAATTTGACTTAATGGAAGGTGATGGGGGGAGGGGGGACACCCTAATGAGCATGATGTACTTTCATGAACACTTCAAAGTCAATCATTAAACTGACCTTGAAAAGGAGGGAGTGGGGTGGGAATTAGGGAAGGGTTAAATGAGAAACGTGTGCATGGATGCCTTTATCAGCTTGTACCTAACAAAGATGTATGATTACAATGCACCAACTAAAAATGATTAAAAAAAGGTGAAGCTGGGCATCATGGTGCACACTTGTAATCCCATTACTTGGAAGGCTACAACAGAGATTCCAGTTCTGAAGTCAGCCTCAGCTACTTAGTGAGATCCTCTGCAAATTAGTGACACCCTGTTTCAAAATAAAGAAGAAAAAATAGGCCTGGGGGTGTAGCTCTGAGGTCAAATGGCCCTGGATTCCATCCCCAGTACCAAACAAACAAACAAACAAACAAACAAACAAAAAACCCACTGTAGCCCATAAAGGGCTTTTATCTAAGAGTGAGCAGGGTCTGTAAGGTGAAGCTAAGGATTATAAAGCTTCTAAATTTTAAAGCTATATTTTCCCTTTCCTTCCCAATTTGTCTCCTTTCTACCTAATATTTTATTTCTTCTATCCTACCACAAGCCCAGATAGAAATCATGGGCCGGGGAATAAAAAGCCAGGACAAGCAGTTGGAATTTAGTGCAGAGCAAAACAGATTTATTATAAAAGCAATAGTAACAGCGCCATGTCTCATGGAGGAGGGGTGGGGAGAGCAGGAGAAAACAAAGGCAAAGGAGCTGATGCCCCCTGGACCCCTGGGTCTTAAATAGGGGTTGTCTTATCTAGTCTTCCTTATCTGGTTGATAAGTTACAAGACAGGATAATGATTTTTTCAGCTCTTCCCAGACCCATGGCCTTCTAAATTTTAAGGTTTATAACTTTTCCTTTTTTGGTCTGGGAGTTTGAACCCAGGAGCATTCTACCTCCAAGCCACAACCCCAGCTCTATTTTTTATTCTTTATTTTGAAACAGGGTCTCACTAAATAGCCAAGGCTGACCACGAACCTGGTATCCTCCTGTCTCAGCCTCCCAAGTACTGGGATTACAAGTGTGCACAACCACTCCTAGGTTTATAACCTTCTTAGTGTTGGCTTTCATCTTACCTTCATTGCCATGCCATCCCAGCATGGCTTGGGACTAGGAAACTCACGCTGAAGGCTGGGATGAGTAGGAAGCAGCCTGATTTTTTGTTTGTTTGTTTTGTTTTTTTGGTACTGGTGATTGAACCAGGGATCATTCTACCTTTGAGCTACACCCCCCACCCAGTCCTAGTTTTTATTCTTTACTTTGAAACAGGGTCTCACTAAGTTTCAGAGAGCCACACTAAGTAGCTGAGGCTGGCTGCAAATTGGGATCCTCCAGTCTCAGCCTCCCAAATACTGTGATTACAAGAGGGCCACCAGTACCTGCTGGAAGCAGCCTGTTTTAACCTTTTAAATGCCTGATCTGCTTTGGGACAGGACATGAAATCATCTATAAGTGGATCACTTTCCAGATATGCCAAAATTGCTCTCTATATATTTGTTTCTCCTACTGGAAATTAATACATTATCTCTACCAGGACCAGCTGGTCTGACCCAACCTTACAGAGCTAGATGAGAAAATACACAGTGCTTTTTAACCCTTCCCCTTTAAGTGTGGGGTTCTGTAAATTCCAAATAATTTGCCTGCCTCCATTACCATGCCAACCAGGCTTGCTCATAAGGCTGCACCCAGCCCACCCACCACTGTAGCACCAGAATGAATCATTTTCCTAACTGAGTTCTTTTGTGTCCTAAGTGACCAAGACTCTGCTCTTGGTTGGTCGACAAGTCTGTCAGTCGGGACACGAGGGGGCAGGGCCTGTAGTGCTGTCCAATCAGAAGCACCGAGCTGAGAACTGTCCAATCTGCCGCACAGCCGGGAGGTGGGGGCGGGTCTCTGACGCACAGACATCGACTTCCGCGCGGCAGGTCCAAAGTCTGGCCCCCCTTCCCTGCTGGAAGTGCCCGCGCTGCCGCTGCTGTCGCGCTGTGACCGCGGGTGCGGGAGGCCCCGGGGAGGACGCCGAGCCACGGGAGCCGGAGCCCAGGAAGTGTGAGTGTGCGCCTCGTCCTGGGCGGGCCGGGGAGGCTGCTCGGGATGGCGGGACGGGCCTCTCCACGGTCCGCGGCGGAGTTCCCAGCCCGAGTCCTCCGCGGGGCAGGGCCGCATCCGCCACTGTGGCCGCGAGTGGGGACGGGGCGGCGGCTGGAGCCCTGCACTCTCTGTCCCTGTGCTGACCCACGACGGGAGCCCGTCCTGCCCGCAGCCTCCACGGCAGCCACAGGCGAGCTCCCTAGATTCCCTAGACAGTGTGGGAACGACCATCAGGGTCCTCAGGAGACAATCCTGATCAGAGAGGGGACTCCTGATGAGAAGAGCAGAGCAGGGTCCTTGTCCCTCCTGGGTCCTAAGGGTCTCCCCTTCTCCAATGGGATTTCATTTGTGTGTGGTACTGGTATTCTTTGTTTGTTTTGAAAGGCCTGACTCTCCTCAGGCCAGTGGAAATGGTGCAACCCCAATCAGTCACGAAGCCAACTTCTTGATGCAAAGGCAGGAGGTACTTTTATTCTAGTACTGGGACCCAAAATCCTCTCTCATGCAGGAGCAGAGGAAAATGGGCCCCAGACAAGGGGAGGAGAGGGATTTTATGGGCAGAAACTGCAAATGGTGCTTTCCACAGTAAAGTAACTAATTTTAGGAACAGAACAAGATACAGTCAAAAGGATCAAGGTTAACTTTGACACAAGCCTGTTTGTTAAGTGTATCTTACAAGAACAGCAGGTTCAGAAGCTTAGCGAGAGGGAGTAGACTTCCTGGAGCATATGCCTGGCCTATTTTAACATTTTTTTTTACTACATTCCCCACTTTTTCTTTTTGGGAATGTTTGTGGGGTCCAATCATGGATCCCTTAAGACATGGTTGTTTTCCTAGTTAGTAATTGCTGGTACTGTTGTTGAAGAACCATGATTTGAACAGCACTAATTCTTTTTTATTGAAGGCCAACAATCTATTTAGTATGCATGGGCTGATGGTCAGAAGCAGAAGGATGATGAGGAGAGGGCCCATAAGGGCCGAGAGTAAAGTGGTCAACCAGGGGGATTTAGCAAACCAAGACTCAAATAGCCCTCTATCATTATCACGTTCTCTTTGTTTCTGATCTAAATGCTCTTAGAGCTTTTTTATGGAGTCTTTTATTATCCCAGAGTGATCAGCATAAAAGCAACACTTTTCCTTTAAAACTGTGCAGAGTCCCCCTTTCTTTAAGAATAATAAATCTAATCCTCTACAATTTTGCAGTACCACTTCGGAGAGGGAGGTTAGAGAGGTTTCTAATGGGCTAATAGACTGTTCAATGGCCCTTAAATCTTTATCCATTGCTGTTCTAAGGTTGGCATACTGTTGTCCCCCCCAGAACCAGTGCAGCTGCTCCAGTACCAACCCCAGTTGCTACCCCCAAACCAAGGACCGCAAGGGAGAGGGAAACCGGCTCCCGGCGATACCTCTGGGGCCTATATTTGAACTCTTGTTCAAACTTAGAGGACTTATGATACCACCTGAACCAAGACACAGAAGTCAGAAGAAGGTTAAAAGCTGAAGTGGACACACAGGGAGTGAGTCCAGTGGAGCAGGCCCACCATCCTTGGGGAACCAGGTAGTAGGTGGAGCTGGTTTGTGGGCTTGCCAAGGTGGTATTGCAGAGAGAAGCCTGTGCCTTAGTGGGGGTTCCCAGGCAAGTGCCTTTCCCAGATACCTCAGTAAGGGTTATTTTGTGTTGGGTACCCCAATCGCAGGAACTGTGGCTAGTTATGTTGTTAAACATTCCTGGGAAGGCAACAACTTCATAGTAAGGGGGACTGGAGGATAGACACAACCAACAAGTCTATGTTCGGTTAGGACAGGTTGAATTAAGGGCTAAGTAAGCCCCTCTTATTAAATTGGGGAGTCTGTCTCCGGTTTTAGGAGTGGAGTGACTTGAGAGGGTAGGGGACGTAATTTTGGGAGTTACTGTGGGAGCTGGAGTTACTAATTTCGGTTTTGGAGGTAGGGGTCTTTGGTTTGTTAGCACCCTATTGGGCCCTACTGGATTTCCAGGCAGGGTGGTAACCTTTAGCCTGATCTTGAAGATGATCCCATCATCATAGCCTTCCTTATATAGGCGGAGCCCCCACGTATAGCCACTTGAGGCCAGCCAGCCTTTCCTTTTTTCCCTGGTTGGTGGAGGAAATGTTTAGGGGGTGACACCATCCATTACATTTTGAAAGGAAAGGTAACCCAGAGGGGTGAATGTAATTGGCTCTAACCATTATGTAGTCCCAAGTAGATGAAGGGTTCCAATAGGTATCTCCTGTTGTCTCACAGCTACAAGAGTGACAATATAGCTGGTCCCTATCTCCGCATTTTGGTCCCAAGTGGCGATCCCTATGTGGTCCCAGACAAACGTAAAAGGTCCATCTGCTAAGCTCGCTGTGGCGGCAGGGTTTTTCACAGCCGCCAAAAGGGTATAAGCACCGTCCCTCATATGGATCATAATTAGAGCCAGGGGCCTCGTCAGTCTGGCTTAACCCTTGGGTATCCCAGCTGGGGGCCCCAATGGTTAATTTGCAAAGGTCGGGATGTAAGTTTGGCCACCAGGACCAGAGATTTTCCTGTTTAGAAATTGACCAAGCCACCTCTCCGGTGTGTGACATATGACTTTCCAGGTAAGCTGACGGGGAGCATGGGGATTGGGATCATGGGCATAGACGGCGCAGGCAAAGCTTAAGAGGGTTATCAGTCTTATCTGCAGTCCATTGTTGAGGGTTTTCATTAGGGGACGCTGGCTTGACATGCGAGGCATGAATCCAAGTGCTGATTCCATCTGCCTTGACGGTCGTGGGAGTAGTCAGGAGCACGACAAAGGGTCCCTTCCACCTGGCTTTAAGGTTGCTGGTTTGGTGTCGTCTCACGTAGACTGTGTCTCCCACCTGGAACTGGTGCGGTACCTGGATAGCACTTGGCTGGTAAGCTGCGGCCAGCGATTTCCAGATGTCCTGTTGGATCAACTCGAGAGCTTTTAATTTGGAAAGTATAGAGGAAGGGAGCACATTTTCAGGGGAAATTACCGCATTGTGCATGGTTAGGGGAGGAGGTCCCCCGAACAAGATTTCAAAAGGAGTCAGTCCTAGACAGGATTATTTTGAGCCCTAAGGAAGGCCATGGGCAGGAGGGCTATCCAGTCTGTTACGCCAGTCTCTATGGATAATTTGGTCATGGTCTCTTTTAAGGTTTTATTTATTCTTTTTACATGACTTGAACTTTGGAGTCTATACGCACAGTGTAATTTCCAGGGTGCCCCAAGGACCTTGGCCAGTCCCTGATTTACCTGGGCAACAAAAGCAGGACCATTGTCCGACTCTATTAACTGGGGGACTCCAAACCTTGGCAAGATTTCTTTCAGCATCTTCTTGGCCACGACCAGTGTTGTCTCCGTTTTTGTGGGATAGGCCTCTACCCATCCTGAAAAAGTATCTTCTGTGAGGTAACTGCTTCCATCCATATACTAATCAAGCTCAGCATCTGGAAAGGGCTGATAATTGAGATCCCATCGGGTTTCCGTCTCTTCTGTGAGGATCTCCTGGCAGGTGTGGAGTACCTCAGCATTTTTTAGCTGTCACCTTTCAGTCCCCTGGTTGCCCAGGTTGCCCTCTCTCCCTGGCCTAGTAGCACCCTCTCTATCAATAACTGTGGCCAAGATCCATGTGAGATCTTTATTTGCTGTTCTAAGAAGACAGAGGATGCCTCAGTGGCCCCCTGCTGAATCTCTCTTACCTTAGCCAAATTAGTGGGGCGTCTTGCAGCCCCTCGGGGACCAGCCATTAGAGCCTGGCGGTAGACTTGAAGCCTCTCCCTACCACCAAAATGAAAGGACCTTTAAGCATCATAAAATTAAATGGACAACAACCTTCTCGAACCCTAGAAAGTAAACCTTGTAATAAAATATTTTATATATCAGATTTGTAACAAAGGAAGTGTAGTTAAACTGTGGACAACATATTTGTTATGTTTGTATCAGACACAATGTCAAATACACTTTTTGACCATGTACCAGCGCTTATGTCCTGATGGCCACAGTTTTTTTACATCTTAACTGCCCATAACTTTATATATATATATTTACTTTTAGAAAACATTTTATGGAATCATAAGCCTCATTTACCTGTTATTTTATTTGCTTTTGCCCTCTGCCCTCATTCTGCCCCTGTACAGGCTCACCCCTTCTTGGCACCTTTGTACCCACTCACAGTCTGACAGCTCTATCAGTGTACCAAGTGAACTCGGCATTGGGGAGGGGCCAGTTGCTACAGAGGCAGGTCGGTGCTGTTGTGCCGGGTCTTTTTGGCAGTGCCATTGTACCGGGGTAGACCCCGCTGTAGATTGGACATGGCCACGGTCTTCTTGAGGTCAATGACGGTGTAGGAGTCTGAGTTGTGGGTAGGGCAGGTGGTGGGCACTGGGGTCTGAGGCTCCTTGGGGCTGTCTCTGTCCCAGCCCTTGAGCTCCACCTTGACTGATGCTCTGGATTCCCTTTGGGGGAAAGCGCAGGGTCCTGAGTGGAAAGAGCTGCCACCTGGGGCGGGTCCCACTTCTCTATGGTGCCCTGGGGAGCGGGCAGCTCCACGGCCTCCGGGTTGCCCAGGCCAGGTCCTGAGGCACGACTGTTGCCTGGAGCTCAGGGGCAGTGGCCTGCAGGGCAGCATTCCCGGGGCGCACGCTGAGGCCCTGCGCAGCGGGAACTGGGCAGGCTCAGCAGGTGCGCTGCAGCTCTCGGGGCTCCAGCCCTGCACACCGGCCCGCGGAAACACCCATGGCCTGTGGCTGGTGCACGCCCTGATGCCATTGCACCTGCTCTGGGCGGCCAGAGCTGGTCTCGGCCTCTGCTGCCCAGAGCGGACTGACGCAGAGCCCGGGGGACTGTTGGGATGACAGCGAACCGGCAATAGCAACAGCCCACTAGAAAGAACGGTGGCCGACACCACCTTGCCAGTGGCCCCGCCCCTGGTGGGCACAGCCGAGGTCAAGGGGGGATGGGACAAAGAAGGATAGAGTGGGGAAATATTGTTCTCGGGAAGGGCAAGGTCATGGGTAGAGGGATACATTTTAGGAATAGGTTTAAGAGGGGGGCAGAGGGGAGGGCCGCCAGAATGGGAGATGCGGAGGTCGAGCGCTTCGGCAACCATGGCTGAACCTACGGAGGTGGGTTCTGAACTAAGTTCTGCCAAAGAAAAATATATGGCTGCTGATCTGGGCGATGGTCTGGTCCAGGCTGAAAGATAAAAGCTTTTATATCAGCGATTACCTCAAGGTCGAATGTCCCCTCCTGGGGCCATCCCAAACCGAAAGCTGGCCATTCAGAGGTGCAGAAAGTTTGCCATGATTTTTTCTTGACTTCTAATAAAAGTTTATGAGAACGGTTTTTAACTTCAGACCAATGAGCCAAGGTGAGGGCAAGCAGAGAAGACGGTGCTTGACCCATAGCTTTAAAGTAAATGAGGAAGAACAGAAATAAGAGCAGGAAAGACAAAATCAAACAGCAACGGCCGAACCTAGGTTTCCACAAAAGACAGAGTCAGATGGACAGTAATCTGGGATTCCACGTCCAGAAACCGAACCCTAACCTACAGAAGACAGGATTAGAGACACTAGTGGCCCGTTTGCCTCTGCCACAGACAGAACAGACCTAGAGACACCAGGGGCCCGTTTGCCCCTGCCACAGACAGAAGGGTGGCGATTTGGGATTCCATGTCCAAAAATTACACCCTTTCTTTGTCCCTACCACAAGAGGCAATCAGGTGTCCCTGATCCCTCCTGCTCCTTGGGGTGTCCCCCAGGGTGCAGTTTGAGACCCCTCAGGCACGTCTACTGGTCTCCATCTGCTCCCCTCACGGTGGATTCAGACAACTGCATACCAGAAAGTCCAAATGGCCACATTAAGACATATACACACCACGAACATGAACAGGGGAGACAGACAGACAAGGCTAGCCAACTTCTTACCTCCAAGGAGCAGCGTCAGGACTGAGGGGTGGTCATTTTGTTTCCCAGCCAACACACCAAAATGAAAGGCCTGACTCTCCTCCTCAGGCCAGCGGAAACAGCACATCCCCAATCAGTCACAAAGCCAACTTCTTGATGCAAAGGCAGGAGGTACTTTTATTCTAGTACTGGGACCCAAAATCCTCTCTCATGCAGGAGCAGAGGAAAATGGGCCCCGGACAAGGAGAGGGGAGGGGTTTTATGGGCAGAAACTGCAAACGGTGCTTTCCAGAGTAAAGTAACTAATTTTAGGAACAGAACACGATACAGTCAAAAGGATCAAGGTTAACTTTGACACAAGCCTGTTTGTTAAGTGTATCTTACAAGAACAGCAGGTTCAGAAGCTTAGCGAGAGGGAGTAGACTTCCTGGAGCGTATGCCTGGCCTATTTTAACATTTTTTACTACAATTTGTTTTTAATCGGGAGCTACACCCCCAGCACTTTTTATATTTTAGTTTGACACAGGAACTCCTTAAGTTACTGAAGGTCTCACTAAATTGCTGAGGCTGGCCTCAAAACTGTGATTCTCCTGTTTCAGTTTCCCAAGTACTGGGATAATACCCATTCATCACCACATCCAACTTGTGCACATGTTTATATACTTCTTTGTAATTTGAATGTCTCTTATTGAAAATCTCTCACTGAAATCTCTTGACTCAGCTGGGTATGGTGGCACAGGCTTGTAATCCCAGTACTTGGGAGGCTGAGATAGGAGGCTCAAAGGTTCGAGGACTCTCATAAACCTAGTGAGAACGTTTCCAAATAAGAAATAATATTGGGAGTATAGTTGAAGGTGGAAGGCCTCTGGGTTAAATCCCCAGTACCCCCCACCCTCCCCCCAAAAAAATCTCTTGACTCTTCTTTTTTTCTCTTTGGATATCTGGTTTCCCTTATAAATACATAGTACATCATACATTCAGCACTGTAAACCCTAAATAGAAATGTGCACTGCAAACATCTAAGTGTTCTGAAGCTACTGACGTAAGGTCTCTATTTTATTTTATTTTTTTTTTTTTGTGGTACTGGGAATGGAACCCAGGGTTATTGTTATTCTACCTCTGAGCTACACTCCCAGACTATTTTTTTATTCTTTATTTTGAAACAGGATCTCACCAAGTGCAGAGGGCCTCACTAAGTAGCTGAGACTGGCCACAAACCAGGATCTCCTGTCCTAGCCTCCTAGATAGTGGGATTACAAGATTGCTTCACCTCCAGCCCCTTTTTTTTCTGGTACTGGGGATTGAACTCAGGAACATTCTACCTCCCAGCTATACCCCCAGCCCTATTTTTTATTCTTTATTTTGAAACAGAGTCTCACTAAGTTGTGGAGTGCCTCACTAGGTCGCTGAAGCTGGCCTTGAAACCCGATCCTCCGGTCTCAGCCTCTCAAATGCTGGTATTACAACCATGAGCCACCATGCCCGACTCCCAGTCCTATTTTATATTCTTTATTTTGAAACAGGGTCTCACTAAGTTGCAGAGGGCCTCACTAAGTTGCTGAGGCTGGCCGAAAACAAAGATCCTCTGGTCTCAGCCTCCTAAGGTTACACTAGGATTACAAGTGTGCACCACTATGCTTGGCTTTGTTTTTTCTTTTTAGGTGTATCTTGTAACTTATGATTTGCCAGTTATTTTTCATAATGCTAATTGGGTTTATACAAGAAGAGTGTTTTTAATGTGTTTAGTCTCCTAACCACATTTGTCTTTCATTTTGGAGGTTGGCTGGTTTCTTGTCCACTCATCTTTTCCTTTGTTGAGAACTGGATATTGTGCTGGCTGGTGTCTCTGTCTTTACTTGTGCTCGGTGAGTGTGGTGTGTCTGGCATGTCCTGTCATCTATTTTTCTTGCTCATGTGGGATTGTTTCTAGGTGAGGTTTCCACCAATGTGGTTTGTTGTTGTTGGTTTTGTTTTGGTACTGGGGATTGAACCCAGGGACATTCTACCTCCATGCTACACCCCCAGCCCTATTTTATTTTTTATTTGGAAACAGGGTCTCACTAAGTTGCTGAGGGTCTCATTAAGTTGCTGAGGCTGGCCTTGAGCTTCCAATCCTTCTTCCTCAGTCCCCCAGGTACTGGGATTACAGGCGTGTACCACCATGCCCAGGTTCCACCAATATATTTGACTTATTCAAAGTAGGAGTGGCTGTGATTGTGTCTCTTGCTACTTTAGATTTCTTTTGCATCCAAAGAGACAGAAATGTGTGTATAGTAGTTATTTCCAAAAAGAAAGTGTGGGGAGGTAGGCAAAGTGAGATAGGAATGGAGGAAGGCCAGTGGTGGGTGTGCGTGCTGGTAACTGCCGGGAACAGGCCAAGTCTCTGCCTGGACTATCTCTGTGGGACGGGGCCAGAGACCACTGAGCCATGGGAAGTCTACATCTCCATCTCATTTAACAGTGGGTCTTTAGCTACCCGACCTCCCCTATGAATGAGCTGCGTGAGCTCTCAGATTTGCAGAAATGCCTGTGGCTATATATATATATATATATATATCCCAGCTCAGATTGGGTAGGGGCTCTGTTCCTGTGTAAAGGACTGACCTGCCTGTTAGTAAATTGGCTGGACAGGATAGCCATGGTCAATATGTGATCACCACTTCTTTCTTTACAGTGTTCAGTGACATTGCAAATCTCCTTTAAATCTTTCTTTCCTCTAACTTTATGAGAGTGATAGCCAAAGCCCTAGTAGAACTTGAAATGGAATGACTAGTAGCAAAAAATTACAATTCCTACTGCTTCACCTGGTTCTCAGATTATAATTGACATTCATTGTGTCTTTCTGCAGACCTTACAGCTTTCCAATTAGTGTTGAGATTTTGTGCTAAGGACTGACTATGTGGCATGCAGTAAAGAAACACTCCCAAAAAGCACATATCCACAAATACTGTGGCAGAAATCTTAATTAATACTGCTTCATATTTTCTCAGTACTACCTACATTTTAATAGATAACTAATTAATGACTAAATTAATTTGGTATTGGAATTGAACATAGGGACTTTCTATCTACAAACTACATCCCAGTCATTTTTGTTTTTTATTTTGAAACAGGGACTTACTGAGTTGCTGAGGTTCCCCTTTGGGTTGCTGAGGCTAACTTTGAACCTGCAATGCTCCTGTCTTGGCCTCATAAGTACTAGGATTACAGGTGTGAACACCACGCCATTCATACAGAATTGTGAGAATGAATTGCCTTAGTTGATTTTGTGGTTTCCAGGCCTGGCTCTGTAATTTCATTATATGCAGATTTGCTAAATATGCTCCTGGTAGTACAGAGAGGTGATAATCCATGGCATGAACTGTTTGAAGAGATACACAAACTGAATGCGTTCAGTGCTCCTTAATTTGCCCCTTGTGAGAGGCAAGGGGTTTAATGACTCTATATACAATCCTTTTGAACATTTCTGAAAAACGAAGGAATGTAGGAATGTTGGCTGGTTGCTCCTGGCATCCTTGGACAGACTAACAGAGGAGAAAGGTAAGCTCCAGGAGCGCATAGCTACACTAGAGGCTTCTCAGTGGACTTTGAAGGAGAATCTTGTCTGTTGTTGTCATATGGCTGAAATTGCTGAAAGCCAAACACAGGTTCTCATCCTGAACCTGGCTGAATTACAATGTAAGGTAATTCAACATAAGGTAACACGATCCTTGAAAGGTGTCTGCAGTTAAAGTACAGGCACTGCTAGGAAAACAACAGGATCCTGCAAAATGGAATGGAGATGTGTGTGTGTAAGGACTCTGAAGAGGATAGGGAAGTGGAATCCCTACATTCCCAGGGGTTTGTCCTGCCAGAAGACATGGCCTCCCCACCCTCTGTAGAATTGACTTTCCACCCTTTCCTGACGGAACTAGTCCTGCATTGCCTGTGGACAGAGCAAGAGAATGCTGATACTCCCCAGACCCTCCCTCTAAGGAGGGTTTTTTAAAAATCTTTGTTTCCTAGTGTCTTTTTTTAAAATTTATTTTACTCTTTCCCCTTAGGCTGCTGTGTAGAGCTTTCACCTAGTTGACCCAGGAGCAATGCATGTTTCTCACATGGTTTTCACCATTCACTTTCTCTTTCAGCTGTAATTCCAAAGTGCTCTACATATCTCTAACAGAAAAGAATGAATACATCTGTGGTAAGTTGTCTGCTCATTTTGAATTTTACTTTAGGAGTTCTGTGAGAGTTCCTTAATTAAAACTAGAACATAAAATTAAATAAAATTCAGCATGATATATATGTATATATATATACATATACATACATACATTCATATATATATATATATATATATATATATATATACACACACACACACACACAATGAAAATAAATGGCATGTTGTCATAAGCAAATTATAAGTTCTTAGTGCCATCTAAGTGCAGTGCAAATTGGTCTCTGGTCTACCTGATAGTATGGCAAAAGAAAACATTTGTTACATGGCTTGAACTGCCAGAGAGGAGAACATGCTTAACTTCTCATGGCATGTGAAGTCTGAAACAGTCTCCATTGGTAACACTGATAATACAGTGTGGAGTAGTTTATAACCAATGTTGAAATAATAATACTCAGCATCCTGCAGTGGGAGCAGTTACTTTGTGTTAAGACACATATGAATTAAAATGTCTTTTCTGGAGTTGGAAAAGCAGTATGGTTCCAGAGAGCTTTTGGAGCTTGATGTATTGATGAACCTGGAATGTATGGAAGACAGTATCTCCTGCAGGTCCTTAATCCACTCCCTGTGCATTTCTTAGAGCTTGTCTGTACAACAGAGATTGTCTGTCTAACAGAGATTATCCAAAGTTATATTTTCTGATGAATATTTCTATTGCTTATTTGCACTTTAATGTGCTCACTGTAATCTTAGTCCAGTTTTTAGAAGGTTTACCAGTCACTGAAATTATAGTTACATTCAAGGACTATTATCGAGTATTTACTTCTTTGATTCTTCTGCTCTGTTTGAAATTATAATTCATAATCTGGAAATTCATCTGATTGTGTTTCTGTCATGACCTTGCTAGTAGTTATATATATATATTTGGTACTGAGGATTGAACTTTGGTGAGTTATATCTCTGAGCCATACTGCCAGCCCTATTTTATTTCTTTTAGTTTGAAACAGGGTCTCACTAGTTTGTCACAGTCCAGCATGGCACTAGGAAGTAAGTGGTCATATGCTTGGTGGCCTAAGCATACTCTTGGAGGGCCAGGACTTCTTCCACAGACTGCCAGGTCACTTGTAGCCAGGAGGAGCGGCCCGTGGGCTAGAGCAGTGGGGAGGTGTTCTCAGCTCTGTTTGGAAGTGCTGGGAGCACCAAGTTGCAGCCAGGAGGAATCTGCTGCCCTGTGCTCAAGCTAGTGGACCTGGAGGCAACTCTGAACTGGGCCTAGAGCCTCGTCCAGGGCCCAGTAGCCTCCCGCCAAGATATGCTGAAAGCAGTCCACATACAGCAGGGGGTCCCAGGTCCTGGGGGCTGGTATCCCACTGTTGTCACCATTGAAGATTACTGCATGGCGCTGCATGGCCAGCCTTCCTTCTGAGGAGGCACCTCAAGGTTCCCTCCCTGCCTTCCAGAAGGAACAGTATCCTCACCCCAGATAGCCTCAGGAAAGTGGGGGCTGTGATAGGACTTGTGACCTGGACCTGGAGCCTCCACATCTCTGCCCACCTGAGCACCGAGTCCACTCTTGGCTGACCATGAAGATGGACAGGGTGGATCCATTTGCCCCAGCCCTGCTTCCCCCACTTAGCCAGCTCACATATGAGGACCTGGTACTGGCTGGCCCTTGGCTGACCCTGTTCCTGGGGCCCAGCACCCACACCCATGTCCTGCCTCACCAGCCAGCTCACGTGTCCGGCCCTCGTGTGGTTGGCTCTGCCAGGCCCCTCACTCCTGACTGTAATTTTTCCTTTATTCACACAGCTGGCTATGATTTTTTCTTTTAGTCACACAGTTAGAAATGCATTATAGTAGTCCAATATTCTTTTTTTTTTTTTTTTTTTTTTTTGCGGTACTAGGGATTGAACTCAGGGGCGTTCTACCTCCGAGCTATACCCCCAGCCCTATTTTTTATTCTTTATTTTGAAACCAGGTCTCACTAAGTTGCGGAGTGCCTCACTAGGAAGCTGAGGCTGGCCGCGAACCAGGATCCTTTGGTCTAACCTCCCGAATGCTGAGATTACAAGTGTGCACCACCACACCCGGCTAGTCCAATATTCTTCATGTGAGATATGTTCCAAAACTCCCAGCATATACCTGAAACCAGAAATAGTATTGAATCCTATTTAAGCTACTTTTCTTTACATATAGTTAAATTTATAAATTACATAGTTAAATTTTTAAATTATTCATGGTAGGCAATCAGTTATATTTAACAACAGTTGTGTGAATGTAGTCTCTCTGTCTCAGAGTGTCTTAATGCACTATAGTGGTGTGAGATAATATAATGCCTGTGTAATGCGGTGAATACAGTGAATGGCATGGAAACGTGACCCAGAGTTAGGCCACTCTCAGCCGACTGATGATACGCCAGTGTGTCATCTCCAGTGGGTGATTCCAGATCAATGAGCCATCACAATTGGAGACAGCAACTGAGACTTGAGTAAAGCAAAATGGTGGATTAGGGAAGCTTGTTTTATTTAATCCTAAATATTTGGAGCTCTTTAAGATTATTTTCTTATTGGTTTCCAATTTATTTCCACTGTGGGTCAGAGAACATGATCTAAGGTTTCAATCTTGAGACATATGTCATCACTCAGCATACGTTCTGTCTCAGTGAAAGTCCCTCAACTTGGTGTATCCATCATATGCATCAAGATTGTGCCATTTATCTGTATGTCTACCCTGGTGGTCTTCTGTTGTTTCATCCATTACCAAGAGGGAGTATTAATTAACCAACTATAATGTGGATTTTTTTTAAGTTCTCTGTTTAGTGCTTTGGTTTTTGTCTCATGTCCTTGGAGGGTTTTTGGTTTTAGGCACATTTATAACTACTGTATCATTCTTACATATGATTCATTTATTATAAAAGAGCTCCCAATCCATGGTAATCCATGCTGAACATGAACAAAGTTTATTTCATCTGATATTAAGATATTTACCACTGAATGGACAGACTCAATATTGAACTGTGAATGGAAGGCTATTTACTTTCAAGACATTTCCTTTTTTTATAATAAAACATCAGTCATTGTTCATATAATCCTGTATCTGAGTGTACCATTTTCAGCTTTTATTTGGTTGCTTTCAAGGTATTCTCTTTATCTCTGTATTTCATTAGTTTGTGATTTGCTTAGTTTTCTTTATCTCGATTAGGATAATTGAGCTTGAGTCTGTAAATTGGTGTCTTTCAACATTTTTATATATTTATTTATTTTTATGGTCCTGGGGATCCACCCCAGGTGCATTCTACTACTGAGCTACACTCTTAGCCATTTTTATTTTTTATTCTGAAAGAGGATCTTTCTTTTTTTTTTTTTCTTTTTTTTTTTTTTTGCAGTACTGGGGATTGAACTCAGAGGCATTCTACCTCCGAGCTACACTCCCAGCCCTATTTTTTTTATTCTTTTATTTTGAAACTGGGTCTCACTAAGTTGCGGAGTGCCTCACTAGGTAGCTGAGGCTGGCTGTGAACCCAGATCCTCCGGTCTCAGCCTCCCGAATGCTGGGATTACAAGCGTGCGCCACCACGCCCGGCTCGAAAGAGGATCTTTCTAAGTTACCACATACTGGGCTTGAACCTGCTACCACAGCCTCCCAAGTACTGAGATTACAGGTGAGTACCACCACACCCAGCTGTATTTCAAAAAATTTGGAAAGATTTTATCCATTGTTTCTGAGCATACTTTTGTGTTTTATTCTTTCTGAACATTGGCATTTTTCTTCTCTCTCACAAAGATTACAAATTATCCAATGAAATATGTTCAAGTTTCATTTTTTTTTCTACTGCATTTTCCAATCTGTTCCTAAGAGCATAGTAAATTTTCATTTTGGTAATGATATTTTACACTTTTTGTATTTTCATTTTGTTTTTTCTCTCCTGATAGTTATACTATGCATTACCTCTTTATCTTTCTTTGAGTAATTGAAAATATTTAGGAATAGTGAAACATGTTCTCAGCTACTTTTGCATTGAGTTTATTAGGATCTGTTTCTAGTGATTATTTTCCTTTGAAGATGAGATCCATTTTCTTGTTACTTCATGAATAGTAAATCAGAATATTATACAAGACAATATAAATCATATGTTGTACAGATTGTGGATATGGTTGCATTTCTTGAAAGGGTGATATTTACTTTACAAAGTAGTTAAGTGCCTGGATTCAGATTCCAAACTGAATATTTCTTGAATGGATCCGTAACTGGTTCCCCACTTATTGCAGCTTCTAATAGCTACTTTTACTTCATTCTCTGTGAGCACACTGGAGAGTCCCCCTGGCCAGCTGCAGAAGATATGAGTAGCATTTGCTCTGTAAGGGTTCCCTCAATTCAGTTTCTGCCTTAATTGTGTCATTTTTCAATTCCTGGGATGGTTTTACAATACCTTTTGTTCACATTTCCTGTTGCTTTCACTTAGATGATTCACTAGGTCACTTGTCATTACCACATATGCCGTGCTGCGTTTAAGTCATTTATATTCTCTCACTTCCCCACATACTTTCTCCTGTATGTATCTTGGGCTCATCTCTGGTCTATTGCATTATATATCTTAACTGTCTTGTTTTTATTACACAAGTGAAGCCTTCTTTCTATAAAAGTAATTCATAAAAATAGAAATAAACAGATTATAAACTGCATGTATAATTTAGCCCTCTGCTTCTCTTAATATAGCCCAAGAGCTCCTTTATTTACTTAGTTGATGATACTTTTTATTTTCAGTACTGGGGATTGAACTCAGGGGCATTCTACCTCTGAGCTACACCCCCCAGCCCTACTGTTTATTTTTATTTTGAAACAGGGTCTCACTAAGTTGCAAAATGCCTCACTAGGTAGCTGAGGCTGGCAGCAAACCCAGATCCTCCAGTCTCAGCCTCCCAAATGCTGGGATTACAAGCGTGCACCACCACGCCCGGCTAGTTGATGATACTTTTTAATGGTTATTATGTTTCATAAAATTCATTTTTTAACTTAAAGTTAATCTTCAAGCAGAATTATAAGAATTTTATAGTAGTGTGCTCCTGTTTTTCTCTTCCCAAATCCTCTATCAGGTTTGTCATTCATTTGATTCCTATGTCTTTAACCTACCATACATTATTTTTTTCTTGCTACAAATTTCAATTATTTTTAAAAAGCTTGAAATTAGAGTAAAATACATTCTTACATATATTTATTAGTTTGTAGTTATGCAGAGTCTATTCATGGGGTGAGGTGGCAATCAGATTATGGCATGCCATGGTGTATCTTCATGTGGTTGTTGGAGGTAAGATGTTCAGATCTCAAAGACAACTGTACATTCAGGTGTCCCCAAGACCACCGTCAGGTTTAGTGATTCCTGGAAGACAAAGAACTCAGAAAACTCTCAGTACTAACAGTTTAGTGGATCATTACTATGAAATAAACCACTAAAATCAACCAAGATACAAACAGACTACCCAGGACTAAGTGCATGGTAATCTTGCATGAACCTTGATTGTTTTCTTTCTGTGCACACCCATGGCTTTTGATTCTTTTATCAAACAATAATTGGGGGAAATAGCCACAGGACATTATCAAACAGAGAATCCCATTCAGGCCTATTTGGGGACTTTTATTAGGAATTAGTCACATAGACAAAGGTGACGACTAACATGTCTTGGGCATTAAACTCAAGCACATCCAGAGATTGAGCTGAAATCACACAACCCAAGGCAGTCATCTTAAGTCACAGTGTAAGCATAGACTATCCCTATGGCCCAAAGCTTAAGGTAAATAGAGACACACCAGGCAAGACATTCAAAGGCTAAGTGATACCATCTTGTGGTCTCGGAAGGGCTGAATGGTTTTTTGTGGGAAACATCCTTTGCACTAGCTTCTGATTTGTAGGCTGAGCTTTTTGGGTGTGTAGGCTTATATATCAGATTTGGAAAATGTCTCCCTAACCACACTTGACACTAAATTCTCTTTCCCCATCTGATACTCTAACTCCACCTGAGAGTGAGTTCTTCCTACTTTCCTATATGACTTGATGTTTTCTCGTACATCACAGAATTCCCTCTGCTTTCAATGAAGATCTCATACTAATGGATTCTCTCCCCTAATCGATATATGTATCTTCAAAAAAATAAAAATGAGGGAAATTTTATTCTACTCTCTTGACTTTGATTTTAGCCTCTGAAACAGGGTCTTGCTCAGTTGCTAAGGATCTTGCTACTTTGCTAAGGCTGGTGTCAAATCTGTATCCTTCTATCTAGCCTCCCAAGTGCTGGGGTTATCAAGACCATCTTAGGCAGGTGTGGTGGCTGATGCCTCTAATCCCATTACTTGGGAGACTGAAGCAGGAGGATTGCAGATTCTCAGCTAGTTTCAGCAACATAGTGAGGGTATCCACAACTTAGACTCTGTTTCAAAATAAAAGAATAAAATCAGGCTGGGGATGTAGCTCAGAGGTAGAATGCCTCTGGGTTCAATCTCTAGTAACACACATGCTGGTGCATGAACACACACACACACACACACACACACAATTTAAAAAGTGGGTCTTACCTTGTAGACACAGGTTAGCCAGGCCTCTTGCTTCCCATTTTTATTCACAATTTTGAGTGAGAAAGAACTAAACATTTAAAGAACCCAGTAATAGCTAGGTGTGGTAGTGCATGCTTATAACCCCAGTACTTGGAAGGGTGAGAAAGGAAAATGGATATTTAAAAATATATGTAAGGTTCAAACCTTATCCTTATTCTTGTTTAAAATTGCATCCCTTCTGACTACAGGATCATTTGGTCCCTCAAAGAAAGCCCTCCCCCCAAAAAAAATAGGGGAGAAAAATTGAAAACTTCTACATTCCAGTTACCCAGGTGTTTTCTCTTTTCCCATCTTCATTTGTTCATACTCTATTCAAGGTTGCTTAAAGATTTGTTATTTTTGCAGTTCTAGCTAAAATGTAAACATCTGAAAGGAAAAACACTGTCACTCTTTTAAGTCCAGGCCACTGTAAAACTTGAACAGATGATTTTAATTTATTTTTAAAAACTATATGAAATTATTTCAAAATGTAAAATCAATCCCAGCATTCGGGAGGCTGAAACCAGAGGATCCGGGTTCAAGGCCAGCCTCAGCTATGTAGTGAGGCACTCTGCAACTTAGTGAGACTCGGTTTCAAAATAAAGAATAAAAAATAGGGCTGGGGGTATAGCTCGGAGGTAAAATGCCCCTGAGTTCAATCCCCAGTACTACAAAAAAAAATGTAAATTCAAGAAGAGAATTACTGTAGAAAGAACCAGTATGTAGGTATGAGAGACATATATAAAAAACATATGAGTATAAGAAATTTTGGCAATGCAGGATAAAAGGAAAGGAGAATATTTTAAAAATAGAATATCTTCTTTGGTAAAGTTAATGACATCAAAAAATGTTTGTGTACGATAAAGCTTAGGAAAGTATATTGCATGTGTGATAAAGATGGTTAAATTTACAAATTATCCAAAAGGTATACAGTGAGGTTCTATTAATTAATTTTGCCCTAGAGTCTAAATTTCACCTCTAAAGTGAGAGTTAATTCTTGTGTAGCTCTAATGCTATATTTGTGCTTCCCAAATGTTAAAGACGTATAGATGGGTATTAGACCAAGCACCAGTCAGTTTAGCTCTTCAGGTTCATCACAGCTGCCTACAGCCAGCAGGTCCAGAGCCAGCAGCCCCAGAGACAACGCACTAAACTGCTCATGAGAAATCTGAAAAGTCAAGCAAGCTGTTCTTGAATGGAATGACTTGCCCTGCTCCAGTCATATCCAGAAACTGACAAGACAGTGCAGACTGAAGAACATCACATCTCAGGTCACAAAACTGGACTCTAAGTTTTATGTCATAAGTGTTTTAAGACTGACTTTATTAGTGGGATTTATGGTCATCTTAATTTCAGGACTTATGTGTCTCCCCAATTTGACTTTGCATTGTTAATATAAAAAAAAAAAACAAGTGGCAGTCACCATTAATGTATCCAAAATTGTTAAACCTATTATTGTGAGATTTGATACATGTTCAGATGATATCTTGTGGCAGTCTGGAGAACAAGCAACAGTTCTCCCAGGCTAACAAGTACTACTGACCTTGTCTCAAAGATCAAAAAGAGAACATTGGGAGCCTTGTTAGTCATCAGCTTTGAGGTCACTTCAGTCTGTCTTAGGAGGGACACAAACTGCCCACTCAAGAGAATATTTCTGCACACAGACTAAATGAGATTGATAAGCAAGGACTTGACAACTTTCATATTTACCATTTTGTTCCCTGATTCATTTGTGACTAGCTTGATGTTCTTTCTTGACTTACCCCATGACTACTTTGCTGTCTCCTGAGATTAGTTATTCTTACGATGTTTTGGTTAAATTCCTCCATAAAACTAAGGCAGTGGTGGAAAGAGAGGTAGGAAAGATCTCTGTCTTTGACCTCTCCAGCCTTCTCAGCTACCTTATCATCATTCATGTGAGAGATTTCTACACAATCAGCATCAACATCATCTGCTACAAGTGACCACTGGTGTTGACATCACTAGAGCTAGTTTGATACTTGTTTAGAGGCCCTGGACCTACCCAAGAACTGCAGAATCAGAATCTCCTTCCCAAAATGACTTCCCATCCATGGCTGTACTTATTAAAATTTGACATTAACCTTCACTTTCTCAACTAAGATATATATATACACACACTTCACTTTCTCAACTAAGATATATATATATATACACACTTTATCTTGTATAATGAAAATGTAGTTCTCAAATGCATGCTTCTGTGTTGAGAATTTGATTTTACATTTTATATATCACCGACGTGCAATATTAAAACTGATTTTCTTCGTATTACAATTTACGTTCATAGTTAGATGATGCATTATGAAACACTGCTGTGTTAAATGTATGTTACTTGATAATTAACTCTCTCACTTCATTGTGGGTCAATTAAAGACTGTCAGTGATCACATGTTCAAGATGCTTTTATTTGGGTTCATTTTTATTTCAGGAATTGTTGACATTCAGGGATGTGGCCATTGTTTTCTCTCCAGAGGAGTGGGAATTCCTAAACCCTTCTCAGTGGAAATTGTATCGGGATGTGATGTTAGAGAACTACAGGAACCTGATCTTCCTGGGTGAGGATATCTTCTTTATAGCAAAATTTCTAATTCACTATCAACAGTGTGTGTGTGTGTGTGTGTGTGTGTGTGTGTGTGTGTGTGTGTGTGTGACTGGAGTTTCAACCTAGGGCTGTTCTTCCTCTGAGTAACATACCTAGAACTATTTTATTTTGTGTTCTGCAATAGGATCTCACTAAGTTTCTGAGGGCCTTATTAAGTTGGAGAGGCTGATTTTGAACCTGTAATCCTTCTGTCTCTGCCTCGCAATGACAGGGATGTGAGATGCTACTACACCTAGCTTACTATCAACATTTAATTTCCTTCCTTTGTAGAATATATCTTGGAAGTTTCTGTTTTGCATGAATGAATTTCACATTCCAGCATTTTGTTTTGTTTTGTTTTTTGGTTGATTGTATGTGTGGTACTGGGGACTGAACTCAGGAATTCTACCTCTGAGCTACACCCTCAGGCCACTTTACTTTTCTTTTGAAACAGGGTCTCATTAGGTTGATGTGAGTCTCACTACTTATTGAAGTTGTCTTTTAAACCTGAAATCCTCTTGTCTCAGCCTCCCAAGTGCTGGGATTACAGGCAAGAGCCACTACACCCTGCTTCCATTCCAGTTTTCCAGCAAATATTTGGTGGTTTATTGGTGTTAACAACATCTTGTAATCCTCTTTTGGCTCTAATCTCCTACTTTCTTGATAGAATATACATATTTCACTCTAAATTCTTGGTAATTTTTAGAAAGCAGTGGCATATTGTGCTCTACAGCTTAGATTTCAATTTCTCTCTTTTAGCTTTAATTGGGAGTAGTTGGAAGTACAGATAAAGATCTACAAATTGAAAATGACTTCTGCAAATTCTAATAGGTCAGAAGACAACATTCAAGGAAGCAGTTTTCCAGAATCTTTCATTATTTAAAAAAATTTTTTTTTAAAGGATGGAGGTAACAGTGTGTGGAGGGGAGAAATGTGAGCGTTTGATGGGAGATTCACATACAAGTATGCTTTATTTTTCAATAAACAGGTCTTGCTGCTTCTAAGCCACAGCTGGTCACCTTTCTGGAGCAAAGGAAAGCACACTGGAATGTGAAGAGACAAAAGACTATAGCCACACACTCAGGTAGGAAGGAAACAGGTGAGAAGCCAAAGGTCAAAGAGGTAGCCTGGCTTTAAATGTACACTGTGAAGCTCTGTTCCAGTCAACATTACTTTCACAAGCCTGGGTTTATTTCTCTTGCCATCGCAGGAAATCTGCCCTATGTTTATCATGCCTTACAATCCACTGAGGCTCTTCCCGCCGTCCTTGAGCTCCCAGCCAGCACATTCTCAATGCAGCTGGGTCCCCCTCTCACCTGGGAGGGTCTATGTGATCTAAGTGCTTTTCCATTGCTCTGGCTGCCTCTGAGTAGCTATGCACCCTTCTAAATACCTCCACACCGAGCCACTGTACTGTGTGAATAGCATCATACAGAAAATTCAATGTATATTTATTGATTAAAGTGTTCTCATCAGAGTTCTTTATGAATGGTTATAATGGATTTTCTATGGTTTCTTTCTGCCATTCAGTAGATGTCAGTGGTTTAATATGCTGCTCTTCATGGATAAATAGTCACAGCTGGAAAGTTTAGTTATGTAGAATGAATTTTTTATAATATGTTTAAATTTATTCAGCATTTCTTATGTTTTGCAATTTCATTTTCTGTTTACCTTTTAAAGTAGTTTCCCTCACATTAGTTAATAATGGTTTTAGGAGCTGGGCATTGTGGCACATAGTTATAATCCTAGTTCTTGGGAGGCTGAGACAGGAGGATTGCAGGTTTGCTACCAGGCTCAGGAGTTAGTGAAGCTTCTGTAACTTAGTGAGACTCTGTTTCAAAATAAAGAATAAAAAAATAGGACTGAGAGTATAGCTCAGAGGTAGAATGCTCGAGTTCAATCTCTATTACTGTGCACACCTGTGTGCACACACACACACACACAGACACACACACACACCACACACACATATTTTTAATTTTTGACTTATATAATTGGATTCAGTTTTTAATACTGTACACCTTAGGACAATGTAAGGTATAAATGAAATACATATGAACCATACGAGCATTGCCAGTAAAATTATGTATGCTTTCATTTGTCTGTGTGCCATTTTTTATACATGAAGTGTATTTTTTGATGTTGGTGTTCAATGGCAATTTTATACCATCTAGGTGAATTTTCATGGATGGTATTCTAATTTTACTATCTAGTTATGGATCATACTGGATCGTATGGATCATACTGAGATGTAGCTGAGCTACACCCCAGCCCTTTTTGTTTTTGAATTTGAAGCGGGGCCTTGCTATGTTAAGAGTCTTACTACATTGTTGAGACTGTCCTCAACCTTGTGATCTTTCTGTCTCATCTCCCAAGTCCTGGATTACAAGTATGCAACCATCACACCTTTGGGCATGTCACTTTTTTCTTGCTTTTTCTAAGCGTCTCTGTATGATTTGAAAACTTAGCCTATAATGTGATTTTAGCTTTTTGTGTGTGTGTCTGTTTATACTAGTTGAATATAATTAAGCTTGTTAAATTTTGATGTCTTCCCCTTTCTTCCTTCTTCTTTCTTTTCTTTCTAATTTTATGGTACCAAGGTTCGAATCCATGGGCCTCCTACCTCCAGGCTATACTCCCAGTCCTGTTTTATTTTCTTGGAAACAAGGTCTCACTAATTTGCCGAGGCTGGTTGTAAACCTGCGGTCTTCCTGTTAAAGCCTCCCGTATTAGGATTATGTTCTACCAATCCTAGCTTAATAATTATTTTTTAACTAATTTCTTCACCTACACAATTTTTACTTCTATTAAAAGTTTTTATCCCCATGTTGATATTCTCATTTTCCTAATTTCCTACAGTTTACTCAACACTTCCAAAGCACCGGAGAATTTATACTGGAGAGGAACCGTACAAATGTACAGAATGTGGCCAAAGCTTTTACCAAAATTCATACCTTATTCATCATCAGAGGGTTCATAGTGGAGAGAAAGCCTACAAATGTAAGGAATGTGGCAAAGCCTTTATCTGGGGTTCGCAACTTACAAAACATCAGAGAATTCATACTGGAGAGAAACCCTACAAATGTAAAGAATGTGGCAAAGCCTTTACCCAGGGTTCTCACCTTATAGTACATCAGAGAACTCATACTAGAGAGAAACCCTACAAATGTAAAGAATGTGGCAAAGCCTTTACCCGGGGTTCTTCTCTTACAGTACATCAGAGAATTCATATGCGAGAGAAACCCTACAAATGTAAAGAATGTGACAAAGCCTTTAGTAATAAGTCCTCACTTAGTCAACACCAGAGAACTCATACTGGAGAGAAACCATATAAATGTAAACACTGTGACAAAGGCTTTTCTAAATCCTCAAACCTTATTGAACATCAGAGAATTCATACTGGAGAGAAACCATACAAATGTAAGGAATGTGGCAAAGCCTTTACTGGGGGTTCTCAACTTACAACACATGAGAGAATTCATACTGGAGAAAAACCCTACAAATGTAAAGATTGTGGCAAAGCCTTTACCTGGAGTTCTCAGGTTAGAAATCATCAAAGACTTCATACTGGAGAGAAACCCTACAAATGTGAAGAATGTGGCAAAGCCTTTTCCCTTTCTTCATACCTTATAAAACATCAGAGAATTCATACTGGAGAGAAACCCTACAAATGTAAAGAATGTGACAAAGCCTTTACACAGGTTTCTTACCTTACAATACATCAGAGAATTCATACTGGAGAGAAACCCTACAAATGTAAAGAATGCGGCAAAGCTTTTACCCAGATTTCTCACCTTATAGCACATCAGAGAATTCATACTGGAGAGAAACACTACAGATGTGAAGAATGTGATACAGCCTTTGTCTGGCATTGTCAACTTACAAGACATAAGAGAATTCATACTGGAGAGAAACCCTACAAATATAAATAATGTGGCAAAGCTTTTTCCTGTTGTTCAATCCTTAGACTACATAAGAGAATTCATACTGGAGTGAAACCCTGCAAATGTAAAGAATGTGGCAAAACCTTTTCCTGTGATCTCAACTTACAAAACATCAGAGAATTCATTTGGAAGAGAAACCCTACAAATGTAAAGAATGTGGCAAAACCTTTTCCTGTTGTTCAAACCTGAGAATACATCAGAGAATTCATACTGGAGAGAAACCCTACAAGTGTGAAGAATGTGGCAAAGCATTTACTTGGGATTCTTTCCTTACAGTACATCAAAGAATTCATATTGGAGAGAACCCCTACAAATGTAAAAAATGTGGGAAAGCTTTTACCTGGGGTTTTCAACTTACAAAACATCAGAGAATTTACATTGGAGAGAAACCTTACAAGTGCAAAGAATGTTGCAAAGCCTTTTCCAGTTTTTCAACCCTTAACACTACATCACAAAATTCATATTGGAGAAAAACATTTCAAATGTGAAGAATGTGGAAAAGCCTTTTCTTGTTCAAGCCTTAGAAGACATCAGAGAATTCATACTGGAATAAAATTCTATGCATATGAATAATTTGTCAAAGCCTTTATCCATACGTCACCAGAGACTTCATAATAGAAGAAGCCCTACGAATATAAAGAATGTGTGGAAACTTTTACATTGTGTTCACATTTTATTCAGCATCAAAGAATTCATACTAGATAGAAACACTACAAATGTATGGAATATGACAAAAGGTTTAATTAAAAAGTCATCACTTAGCCGAGTGTGGTGGCGCACGCTTGTAATCCCAGCATTTGGGAGACTGAGACCGGAGGATCCGGGTTCGCGGCCAGCCTCAGCTAACTAGTGAGGCACTCTGCAACTTAGTGAGACCCGGTTTCAAAATAAAGAATAAAAAATAGGGCTGGGGGTATAGCTCGGAGGTAGAATGCCCCTGAGTTCAATCCCCAGTACCGCAAAAAAAAAAAAAAAAAAAGTCATCACTTAGTCAGTGCTAGAGAACTCAGTGGAGAGAAAGCCTACACATGTAAAGAATATGACTTTTATCAAGAATAAGTCTTTATCAAGAATCAGTCTTTATCAAGAATAAGTCTTTTTTCAAAGCTCATGCCTTATCAAACATCAAATTCATACTGGAGAGAAACCCTGCTTCTGTAAAGATGTAGCAAAACCTTTAGCATGGGTTCACACCTTACACAACAGTAGAAAATTCATACTGGAGAGAAACTTACAACTGTAAAAAAGCTACCCAGTCCTATTCTGAGTTCACACCTTAGACAACATGAGAGTATTCTTACTGGTGACAAATGCTACAAATGCAAAGAGTGTGGCAAAATCTTTATCCAATGTGCACACCTTAGACAACATCAGAAAGTTTGTACTGGAGAAAAACCATATAGAGGTAAAGAATGTCATCAGGTTGATGTCAAGATGGTGTCTGGGTGAAACACCTCTCCTCAGCTGCGCTGTGAGCTTGAATCAAATCTGCCATAAAAGCAGCTTCTTAACAGAAGAAACAAAGCCACAAAAAAGCAAACAGAGCAACAAAAATGGAACTACAGTAATAAAAACAGCATGGTATTGGCACAAAAACACACACATAGAACAATGGAACAGAATAGAAAATTCAGAAACAGACCCACGTGCTTACAGTCAATTGATTTTTGACAAAGGAGGCAAAAATATACACTGGAAAAAAGATAGCTTGTTTATCAAATGGTGTTGGCAAAACTAGTTAGCCATATGCAGGAAAATGGAAATAAACCCCACTTTGTCACCCTGCACATGAGTCAACTCAAGGTGGATCAAAGACCTGGAAGTCAGGTCAGAGACCTTGCAGCTACTTGAAGAGGGCATAGGACCAACACTACAACACATAGACATAGGTAAAAACTTTCTCAACAAGAACCCCAAAGCCCAAGCAACTCAAAGGAAGATCAATACATGAAATTGCATTAAACTGAAGAGCTTCTGTGCAGCAAAGGAAACTATCAAGAAACTCAACAGAGAGCCCACAGAGTGGGAGAACATTTTTGCCAGCTACTCTTCTGATAGAGGCCTAATGACTAGGATATACAGAGAACTCATGAAAATCACAGCTAAGAAAACAGGGAAATGGATGGAACTGGAAAACATTATGTTAAGTGGGATTAGTCAGTCACAATGAGTAAAAAAAGCTTATGTTCTCCCTAATATGCAGATACTAGGAAGAAGATGGGGCATAAGAGGGACTCCAGATTGAAAAGCAGAAACCCTAGGTAAGCAAAGAAATTGACTTAACTGAAGGTGATGGATGGGGTTGGAGTGCTCCCTAATACACATGATGTACTTTCATAAATATATCTAAGTAAGTCACTAAACTGAACTTGAGTAGGGAGGGAGGGCAAGGGAGTAGGGTGAGAATTGGGGAAGGGGTTAAATGAGAAATGTGTGCATATATGCCTTTATCAGCTTATACCTAAGATGTATGATTACAATGCCCCAATTAATAAAAAATAAAATGATTCATATATTTCTCAGAGTTGATTTGATTACACACCTGTGGCTTAAAGAAAAAATATCAAGAGTGTTACCATTCAATTACTACACTGATATAGAAAAAGTAGAGCTCAATATGGGAGATTCTGGATTGGCAAATAATCTATGCAGATTCATGTTACCATAACTCAGGGGAACAGATGAAAACACTTGTGTCTTTTTTTTGGGGGGGATGTATGTTTAAAAAAACAATATACATATATGCGCATGTAAGAAACAAATCAAGTGATAGGTGGTATACATCAAATTGGTATTTCTTTGTAAAGTGATTTATTCAATTGTTTTATTTCTTCCACAGTGTGTGGAAGTGATAGAAGTTTAATTATACATGAACACATATCATAATTTTGTGTAAACAGTAACAGTGTTCTGTTCAGAACAAGTAAATTTCATTTGACCTCAGTCTCAGGGACAGAATAGAGCTCCTGTCTCTTTACCAGTTTCCCAGGAACTCTAGAGCTCTCTATCAGGTGAGTCTTCAACTTCTGCTTTTGGTTGGGTCTGGGCTGGTCTTGTGGTTCCAGATGATATCTGGGAAGAAGTGTTCCTCAGGGACATGACACAAGAAATCACCAACAATGGACTCTGCATTGTATTTTGTAGAAAGAATTAGTATCATTTGGGGGACAAATTTGACAATGTCATTTTTCTCCAGAGATTCAAGCTTACAAATCTCAGTATTGTATTTGATTTCATTACCCTTTAAATCCAGTGCAAATTACAGATATTTTGGTAGAGGATTATCATTTTCTGTCCACATGGATGAAATTCCTGGTTTTCAAGATTTTCTGAGAAGTTTTCAGCCTGCAAATATCCTCATATCTTTATCCATGATGTTTCATCTTTGTTATGTGATTGCTCAACTAATTTTCAAGATACTACCTGGATTTTGAGTCAGTGTGACCCAAATGCCACTCTGAGAAGTCAAAGTCTGAACATTTGGGGCATGAACACCTCACCTCAGAGTTACAAGGCCTATGCTGCTGTGCATGCCATTGCCCAGGCACTTCACAGAGAACTCTTACTCCATGGGGAAGAAGAATCCTTTGAGAAACATGGGTGGATGGATCCTCATCCTTGGCAGGTAGCAATAGCTCTTTGATTTTCCTGGTAAATGGGTCACGGGTTTGCCATTATATTTATTTTCATTTTTTAAAAATTTTCATACTTTTATTTGTACATGATATTGTCACACCATAATGTAGTTTGTAGGAATAATGACATACATGCACACAGAATTGTTGAGCTTTCCGCTAGCACTCTCTCCATTCCCCCCTTCCCCATACTAGATATGGAAATCAGCATACCTATGTCTCACATAGGTAAGTATTGTTGGTGGAAGTGTTTCCTTCCCTAATTTTTCCTCTCTCTCCTCCCCATCACCATCTCCCTCATTCCCCTAAAATTTATCTTCCATTAACTAAATTTCTTCTTATACCCCAATTACTCTCAAGCTTTTGCATATGAAAGAAAACATATGACTCTTTATTTTCTGTGACTGGCC
>PVLC010012830.1:0-43281 GCA_004027655.1 Graphiurus murinus
TTATTTTATTTCTTTGAGAATAATGTCTTGAATGTTATAAATTTTGTATATTTCAATACATACATTAAGGACTATCCGGATCAGAAAAGGGAAAAATGTCTTCAAAAAACAAAAACACCTTATTTTCATTATGTTTGAATGTGTGTGCGTATGAGCACTTAATTATTATGGCAAAGACTTGAAAATATTTAGAAATGAAGAGATGGAGGTTGAAGAGGGTCATATGTTTTTGCTCATATGTAGAAACAATTAATTAGGATACAAGAGGGACTTTAGATAATAGAGAAGAAACTCCAGTGGAGAGATAGAGGGGGTCTAGGGGAGGTTGGTGGGTGGGGGAGAGGAAGAATTAATGAAGGAAACACTTCCATTGACATCATGTACATATGTGAGAATACTAGTGCCAATTTAAATATCTTATATGGGGAAGGGGATGGGGAAAGAGGAGGGAGCCAGGAGAAAGTTCACCAAGTGCTGATAATGAACTTCATTATCGGGTGAGACTATGATCCACCAATAAGAGTATTTAAAAATAAAGAAACCAATATCTGTGAAGAGAAGGGGAGGAAGCAGGTTGTTCAGGGAGAGAAGTTCCAGAGCTATGCAGGCTCAAAAGAACCTCGGCCAACTTGACCGGGAGATCAAAAACAGAACAGTCATCCCAGCGTCCTGTTTTGGCTGAGCTGGCCAGTTCTTTACACCCTGCCTCATTCAATCACTCCATCTGGGCTACACTGGGAAAGACCTGACTTCTGCCAAGGCTGTAGCTGAGAAACAACCTAACAGGGTTAAATGTAGAGATCACAAACTGCTGACCTATAAGAACATTTTCTATATATTTTTAGGCAGCTTCTGACAATTACATTTCCTAGCTAAATATTAAAACCAATTTTATTTTGCTGTCCTTGACATATCCCCTCCACTCTATGTCTTCCCTTTTCATGCTCAAAACAAAATATACAAATCCACTACCCAAATATCACCAAGAAATTTGCTTCTCAATGTTCAGGAAAATAATATTTTTCTTAGAACCCAGAGATCATTTTGTGTGTAAGCAATATGAACAAATCTGGACATAAAACTGTACAACCAGGATGCCAACTGGACCTACAGAACCAGATATTCTTAGGATGAATTTAGGGCATGTGTGTTTTGAGTAAAATTTCTTAGTTTGTTAGGGATGATTAAAAAAATTCCCATCTGTGGCCCAGGAGAAAGAAATAAATTCCAAAGATGTGTCCAAGTCATGGAGATTGGGATAGCTGATAAAACAGAGTAATCACATGAAAGAGGGCATACAGCATAAAGAAGGAACGCAATATACAATGAAAAAACTGCATATAAAGTAACACAGTCTGTGCCAGACCAGAAGTAACTTGATCACGGAAATGTCACAAACAGGATTTGGATGTAAAGGTGAACAAATCTCTTGAGGTAGGAATTTGCGGCTATGTTCACCTTGATAATCTCCACAACCTCGTACATGTCAGGGGATCAATAAATATTTGTAACTAAATTCCTGCAGAAGTGGAGAAAGCACTGATTGCACTTGCTGGTGACTGTTCCAGGTACTGAGCAGAGCCCATCTGCTCTACCAGATGTCCAGTGGTTGATTGGACAACGAACGTGTGGGAGGCAAAAGGCATCTCTTTCCAAAAAGGCCGGCAGGAAAGAGGCCAAGACAACTGTGCCAGGACCACTCCTAACCTCCATCCACAGCCTCACGATCATATTGAGTTTCCTAATTAACAAGAAAGCTTCCACAAATGTGTGTCAGGAGAGATGACTGAGTTGCATTCTGTAGTTTAACATAAGCAACCTTCAAGTGTTTCTGTTAAAAGTGAATTCACAAGGTGTGTGTTCTGCAAATCTGTTTGCTGTGCCTTCTTTTAAACATAAAAGAGCAATATTTTCTCTAGTTGCTTAATTATACAATATTTCTGAATTAACCCTGAATTTTCAATCAATTAATGAATTAGATGTAATTTATTTCTAAGAGTCAAATGTTTTATTTAGCTCTAGTTTAAAGGCAAAAGGAACTTGAAAATAATATTGAATTAACCTTATTTCAGATTTCTAATTCCCCACTCACTCATATACAGTTTTGAAACACAATTATGTGAACATTGCCTTAAATGTGTACCTTATTTTTTCCTATATCAACTTAGGCTTGATGTCATTATAACATTCTATAAGCAAAGTTAGATATTTCACTGTAAAAGTACATATGAATTCACTAATTTTTTTGGTACTGAGGCTTGAACCTAGTAACATTCTACCTCTGAGATACACACACACCCGCTATTTTTAATTTTTATTATTATTATTATTATTATTTATTTTTGCGGTACTGGGGATTGAACTCAGGGGCATTCTACCTCCGAGCTATACCCCCAGCCCTATTTTTTTTTTTTTATTCTTTATTTTGAAACCGAGTCTCACTAAGTTGTGGAGTGCCTCACTAGGTAGCTGAGTCTGGCCGCGAACCCGGATCCTCCGGTCTCAGCCTCCCGAATGCTGGGATTACAAGCGTGCGCCACCATGCCCGGCTCTTATTATTATTTTTTTAATTTGGAACATGGTCTCACTAAATTGCAGAGGACCTCGCGAAGTTGCTGAGGTTCACCCGGAACCCATGATCTTCCTGTCTTAGCCTCCCAAGCACATTAATCTTTAAATACTTTTCTATGTACAAGAGTTTTCTTCCCTTTTCCTACCTTTCTTTGCCTTCTTCTTCTCTCAGATTTTATTCTCTCTCTCTTTCTCGCACACACACACACACACACACACACACACACACACATCACAGACACACAATTATTTTGCTACTGCTACTATGCAGTAGATGGAGTACTCATTGCTTTAATTCCAGGAAATAGCTTATTAATAATATTGGATGCATAAATTTTTGTTTTAAGTCCATCATGTCCCCACAGTAACTCCAGGGGCAAACATTTTTGTGTTTTTTTCACAGTCTACAGTGATGGGTACCTGATCCACACAGCTGCAAATCTGCCAGATTTCAAAATTCATGCTCAATCAGAGCCCTCTGCTGCTTTCTCATCTAGGAAATACCGAGTAATTAGAGGAGAGAAGGAAAGAAATAGGGACAATATTTCTATCTTGTAACTTGGAGATACATAAAAGTGCCTCTTCATTGTGGATTCTGTCCACCAATTCTACCGAGTAGCCAACAACACTTTGGAAATGACCAAAGATAAAGCTGACTCTGAGGTTTTCATGTAGTAACATCTAGTCTATATAGCATGGTGTAGGAAGAAAAATCCATTGTAAGATGAGACAGAATAGAATAGAAGCATTGAATGTGAGTTAAAAAAAAATGATAAGGCACATTTGAAAGAACATAAAATGCCAGAAAACACTAGCTTTGTTTTATCATGTTAAACAACCTAAACACTATCTATATATCTTGCATATAAGAACAAGGGATTCTGGATTTGGGGGAGCTTATTAACTTACTGTGATTTTTCATAAAAGAAAATAAAGTATTTTCTTAAGTCAAATAGAAAATCATGTTTTCAAATATAAATACTACCCACCAAAAGATATTCATTTGTTTCACTTTTTTTAATATTCTAACTTTAACTCGTTGAATTTCTCTTGTGACTTCTTGCAATAAAACTGCTTCAATGAGGGAAATAAGCTTTAATCATAAATTTTATTTCAGAATAAGGTTGAAGAAAAGAGAAAAAAACATATGCAGATACAGGTTTGAATGTAGACTATGGTGCTAAATAACCACCCAATCTTGGACAATAATCTTGTGGGATTCAAGTTTCTTATCTGTGAAATGGGGATAATGGTTATAGTTTTATTGAGGATCAGGGAAAATTAAATGAGAAAACATATGGAAGAACTCAGCATTATGCATGCTACCGGCACCTTTTATTGATATATACTGTAAGTGGTATACTGGCTTATCGAATTTATATTAAATTATAAAATTTAGAATTTATATTAAATTATAAAATTTAAGTTTGGATTTAGATATCATAATTAAATGTTCACCAACATAAATACAAGAACTCTTGAAACTGTTCTGATGTTCTGTTTCTTCCTTAGTCAGACTTTGTGTTTGCCTTCCTGGATCACACTGTGAGGTGATTCTAGTTGAGAACAGAATGGCAACAAGAGGCTCTTGAGAATAAGCATTCATGGACAAATTCTAGGTAAAGTTATTTCAGGGTCTTCAAGAAGGGGAGGCTGATCTCATAAAGAGAGAAGCAGCTACCACTTTCAAGATAGACACAGGTGACTCAGGATTGACGATCCTTTACTTTGTTCATATCCAACCAGTGAATCCTTCCCATTATGAGGATCCCACTTTGTCCTAAGCAATGTCCTAAACTTCAAGTGACAGAATTGATGAGACTGCAAATTCAACTTATTTTGTAATTTTGCAACCTATCCAATTAAAATTTGTGTCTAATTTTAATTAAGACCAGGCCTATGGCCGTAAGGCATAAGGGCTTGTTTTAAGACCATTATAGAATATCTGCAATTATCTTACTCTAATTGAGAGCATAAAGAGCTGAGCTTGTTGTTTTTTTCCTTGTAAGTAATCCAGTGTCCTCCTTGGGGTCATCCTGACTGCAGTTAATAGTTGAATGAAGCAATGACTTGGTCCCGCAAGGAACTTGTTCCATAAGCACAGGTGATAATGTAATTAATCACAATACCAGTACAAGATGTGGATTTGTAACATCCACTTACCATCTGTAAGGATCTCAGTACTGTATTCCTGGAAAAAGATATCAATTCCAAAACCTTTTTTGGAGTCTCCATTCCCACTACCATTGTTCTTGTCATTCAGGTGAAGTCCAATGACTAGCTACTTTAGTTATTGTGATGACAACAACAAAAACAAAGGCAAAGGTACTATGTAGGTAGTGACTGCTAGAGGTGTCATTTAGCAACAAAGGGAAGAGTTTGAAATAATTCACAATTAGAAGCATGAATGAGGGACTCTTCAGGTATGAAATTCACACATAGGTGGAAGACTGGGCGGTGCCAGGACCCTGGGGAGGTGAGGGAGTGAGCGTCAGGAGCCTGAGTCCTGGAAAACTTGCAAACTGGTACCAAAAGCTGTTGCTGGAACTATCTGCTATGCCCAGAAGAAACATTCCTGAAGGAATGGGAAATAAGAAGGGAATTTGAAATGAAATAGAAAGGAGTGTGCTTCTTTTTTCTTCCAGGCTTTTGGTCTCTTTCTCAGAGTCTAATAAAGGATGCAGTTGACAAAACAAAAGCATGGCTCATGGAGGAGTCCTAGCCATAGAATTCTAGAGCATATGATAGTTTGGGATTTAGAGAAAATACTGAAACTAATAGAGAAGCTGTGACTTACTGTGTAAAAAATGAGATACATGTACTGTATATACTGTACAAGACAAAGGAACATGTTTTTCATTTATATTAAGTTAAATTAGTTATAACTTCCAAAATTTTGTAGCATTATAGAGTTTTGAAAGTGAAATTACTTTCTAAAATAAATAATTTATTCAATAAGGTAGGAAATTAAACATAGCTTCAGTATAAGACATTAGTAACAGGTTATAACATAAACTGTAAGGCAATATGGGAAGATTATATAACATGTTTAGACAGTATTTTCTTACAGAGTAAAGATGAAACAAAAATGCATAACTAATTTCCTTATATCCACTCACCACATACATTCAATCTACATGTATGTTTTTATTTTTCAAATCTTCTAAAAATACTTTAATTTTCCTTTTGTTAGGGGAAAAAGTCATATAATTTTTTTTTGTTGTTGTTCTTGTTTTTTACATCAAGTAAAATATATTCTACTTTACGTATAAGGAAATGTCTGATTCAATCCCTCCACACCTGACTTTGACTACGTCTTCTTAGTACTGCTTTCCTTCCAATAGAACAAAAACTAGGACCAAGTTATTCATTCTGACTGCCTTTGCTTTTGCTGTTTTTTTTTTTATTTCTTTCTTTTATTTTATTACTGATGCAAAGAATACCACCTTCTTCTATTAGTCATATTTGGATACTAATTAGCTTGTCAAGGTCTAAGTCCAATTTTTTTTTTACTTCCCTAATTATACATTACATATTTGATATACATGGCAGGATGTAATATTGTGATAACAAATTGTATTTCACTGCCATTTTTGTCGCAATTCAAAAATGTTCTAGTTTATAGAGTTTGCGAACTCTGGAGAAAACACATGGTGATAGGTGATACCCCCTCTCTCAATTCTCTCTATATGTCTAAACTCACTTTGAGTTACTGTGGGGTGAGCTGCATGATGAGCTAAATGTGTGAGTTAAATTATAGAACTGGAGGAAGAGGATGCCTGGGAGAACTAAGAAGCTAAATCACAGGCATAAAAGCACCCCATGATGTCAAATGTCCTGTGTTCACAAGGACAGTTCTGAAGCAAAAAAGCCATTTCTTAAGAGATGACTTTAGGTAGATAGTCTGGGTTTTGTGGATAAAGCACCTAAGCCAAGTTTTAAGAGGTAATAAGTGACAGAGGAAAGAGAATAAGGGTTATACACAAAACAATTCTGATGAATTCCTCCCATTAGTGTTTGAAACTGGATTAAATATGACAATTGTTAATAAAAGATATAGTGATCAGACATCTTTCACTCCTTATATCAAAACACTGGAATATCACTATTTATCTAACATACTTGCTTCTGTTTAAAATACTTTTCTATCTAGTTGTACAATGAACAGGAATGTTCAAATGTTATGATTGGCTATATATTATTTTTATTTTTAATATATTTTTGTTGGTGCATTGTAGTCTCACATGATAATATAGTTCAGAGTGTAAGTGGCATACATGTACAGAGAATTGGTGGGCTTCTCCCTGGCTCCTTCCCCATTTCTCCTGTTCCCCATGCATGATATTGAGATTGGCATTGGTGTTCTCACATATGACATGATGTCAATGGAAGTGTTTCCTTTATTAATTTTTTTTTTTTTGGGGGGGTACTGGGGGTTGAACTCAGGGGCATTCTACCTCTGAGCTACACCCCCCAGCCCTATTTTTTTATTCTTTATTTTTGAAACCCAGTCTCACTAAGTTGCAGAGTGCCTCACTAGGTAGCTGAGGCTGGCCGCGAACCCGGATCCTCAGGTCTCAGCCTCCCGAATGCTGGGATTACAAGCGTGCGACACCACGCCTGGCTCCTTTATTAATATTTTAAGTGAACAGTGCAATGAATAGACTCCTTCGGCTCTCATTTTTGATGCTTCTCCTTATTTTGTTAAAATATGTGGGAGGATAAATAACTTGCTATGTATTTAGTGTGAATCCACATACTAATTACTGTAATTGGAGAAATTTCATTTTATTGCTATAATTTTTGCTTCAATTCTGGGAATGGCATTTTGCTTTTATTTGGCAAATAAAATCTTCCATGAATTCTTGATGAGATGCATATGGAAGTTCATCAAAGGTTTATTTCTTCATTGCCACATTTGATGCAAAATATAAATACCAAAAAGTCAACTACAGAGCTTGCCTTAAGAACAGGAATTAAGGGACAGACTTTAGTCACATAGGAGTGCATTGTTATTGGCTGCTTTTCAGGTAATGGCAAGGTTATGGTACTGTTGATAGAGCTGCTTCATACATCTGTGGAATTTGCTTCATGCTGCTGGGTGTTATTAAACAAGCCTTTTAACTTCAACAATACCAAACTGTAAAATGCTTCACTTTGTGCTTCGTTTTTTGTCAGTTTTCTTAAATGAAGATTTTTTTTTTTACATAAAATCACTACACCTTTATTACCTGGTAGGCTTTCCCCTAAAATAAGGTAATTTTAAATTATAATCACTAAATTTCTGATAAAAATATTTAATTATATAGGGAAACTAATAGAAAATTTTTCTTACATGATCGAATCTACATGGTACAATCAAGATACTAATGGTTTTCTCTTTAAAAGCAAAATTAAACAAAGATATTGTTATGAGGCAAATAAAATATAAACAAAAATATCATCTTATGAGTTGATACTTTTCATAAGTAAATAAAGTATCGTGGTACACAGAAGGAAAAAAGTATTTTTAAATGTTACTACCTGATTTCCATTTTAGCTTTCCAGAGTTCACAATTTCTTTGTGTGGAGTCCAGTTTCTATATAGGTTCAATAGGTTCATATTTTTTCTTCCTAAAGACAACCTTTAATATTTTTTATACTGTGTCTACTGCAATGAGTTTTCTCAGCTTTTGTCAGAAAAGTCTTTATATCACTTTCATTTTGTAAAGATATTTTCAGAGGTTCGAGAATTCTAGTGCGACAGCTTTATCTTTTTTTTTTTTAACCCCAGTAGGTACTTTCAATAAGTCCTTCTATTGGCTTCTGATTTGCCTAGTTCCTGAGAGTTCTCCTAAAATTCTTATCTTTGCATTTATAAATGTAATATGACTGTCTTGGTCTGTTTTGTGCTGCTACAATAAAATACTAAGGACTAGGTAACTTACAAAGAATGGATATTTATTTTCTTATGATTGTGGAGGCTAGGACATTTGAGATCAAGGTACTAGCTAGCCTCTGGTGTCTGAGAAGGTTCTTTGTGCTATGTCATCTCATAAGAGAAAGTGTCAGGGCAGCCAGCCAGGTGTGGTACTGAGACTCTGTTTCAAAATAAAATTGGTCTGGGTGTATAGCACAAACATCGAATAGCCCTCTCTCTGTTCAATCCCCATTACCACAAAAACAAAGAAAAAGAGAATAGCTCAGGGCAGAGGGATGAACTTCATCCTCACCCAGAAGATGAGCTGAGGAGAGCAAATCCACTCCCATAAGCCTGTTTTATAACTTCTAACCCAAGTACTTCCTGCCCTAAACAGCTCTCCTGGGGCCCCACCTCCCAATACTGTTGCCTGAGGGAATTCAATTGCCAACACGTGCATTTTGAAAAGGACAAAAATGTTCAGACCTTGACAATGTCCTTTTGTTTACTCTGGTTGCATTTAAAATCTTCTTCCTCCTCATTGTTCTTCTCTTCTTCTCCCTTTGTTTTAGCAATTTGAAAATACTATGTGTGTAGCATTTATCTTACTTAAGATATTTGGGCTTCTTGGATCTTTTTTATTTTTTACTCTTTTGGACTTTATTTTTTTGATGGCACTGGGAATTGAACCCAGGAGCATTCTACATTCTACCTTTGAGCTACACCCCCAGACCTATTTTATTTTGAAACAGGGTCTTGCTAGGTTGCTGAGGGCCTCACTAAATTGCTGAGGCTGCCCACAAACCTGCAATCCTTCTGTCTCAGCCTCTCAAGTATTCAAGTATTGGAATTACAAGCTTGTGCCACCATATACAGCTTATTTTGGATTTTTTTTTTTTTTTTTTTTTAGGTACTGGGTATTGAACTCAGGGACACTCTACCTCCAAGCTACACCCCCAGCCCTATTTTTTATTCTTTATTTTAAAACAGCCTCACTAAGTTGTAGAGAGCCTCACTAAATAGCTGAGGCTGAGGCTGGCCATGAGCCTGGGATTCTCCTGTCTCAGCCTCCCAAGTTCTGAGATTACAGGTGTGCACCACCACGCCCAGCTATTTTGGAATTTTTAAGGCATTAGTTTTTTTTTTTTTTAATTTTTCATTCATTTCATTTGTCCTGTTCATTTTTGTTTTGGTCCTGTTTTCTATATCTTCTTCTTCTGAAACTACAAATACATGTGTGCTAGATTCTGCTTTGTGTATAGATTCGGCTACAGTCTCAGATGCTCTGTTTCTCATTCCTTTATTTCCATTTGTGTTTCAGTTTGTTTTATTTCTACTGACTAGCTTGAAGTAGCTATTGCCTTAGCTATGTCCAATTTCATTCTGTCTTATGTTTCAATCTCTTTGCTGAAATACCCTGTTTGCTGAAATACCCTGTTGTGCATGGTTTTAATATAGAAACGATGGTTTGTTTAAAATCTTCAATAGTTCAAACATCTGGATTATCTGTTTCTTCTGTTGATTTCTTTTTTATTTGCCAATTTTTTCATACTTAGTTATATGTCTCATGACATTTTATCAACTGTAGGTTGCTGGATGGAGAATAGTATTTTTTCATGGAAATTAACATGACTTTTCCTCTGTCTGGCTATTCTGGGTGTTCAAGTCATTTCATTTAGAGGAGCTGAGATTTGCTGTTCTTTATGCTTTTAGTGAGAATATAACAGGAAGTAGACTTTCTCCACAGAATATGAATCTGTTGTTTCCTTCATTTTAGACTTCCCAGCCTCCTGAACTGCTAGAAATAAATTTCTGTAGTTTATATGCTATGACATTGAAAGTATTTTGTTATTTGTAAAATAATCTCTCATCTTACTTACAGTATTTCTTGTGAGCAACTAGTAGAGGTCAATGGGAAAGAACCTGCAAATGAGTGTGAAATCCATTTTGGATTGAATCTCCCAGGGGCTCTAAACTACCATATGACTCAAACTTTTCCCTCATCAATTAACTGAAATTTCATCCATTTTATTCTGTACTCACTTGTATGGAATCTAGTTCTTATTCAGTCATGTTCTGCCTCAGGTGTTTCTTTCTGGAAAAGCTTGTTCCTTCTTGAATTTCAGGATACTTCATTGTCTAATAACCTCAGCTTTCTGATGAGTCCATGAAAAATTATGATCTTTTTGTATTTTCTCCAGATTTTTCTCATTATAGTTTCTTCTGTTGATCCTTGCAGATTCCTACATCCCAGGCAGAGGTTGAACTTTTATCAGATTAAAATTTTAGAGTATTGACCTTGCCAATGTTTAAGATCACTCAAGATAGTTATAATCAAGTTATATACTGGTGTCAAGAGATGTGCTGAGTTTAGTCATATAACCTAAGCATATCTTATATAATTAACCTTTCATGATTTGAATATAGTTATCTATAGCTATATCTTAAGTCAAAACGTTCTAATAAAATCACATTGTACATTAATAATTCCCTGTTTCTCATAATATTCTTAAAGTTAAATTTAGATATACCTATGAGAGTGGGTGCCAACTTATTAAGCAATAGTTAAGAATTTTGACATGAGGGATATAGACAGATTCTATTTTCCTGTTGTCATTTTCTATTTCTCAATTTATATCTCTCAAGGAAGCTAGCTTCTGTAGTCAGTGGAGGGGAGAAAGTACTAAGGCAGTGATTGGAAGAAGAAATAAGCAGTGTGAGAGCGAATTAAGCATCATATGGCTGCCAGTTGTCATGGACAAAATTGCCCTATGACTAAGCAAGAATTCTCAACTGTCCTCCAGTGAACTGGAAGCATGTGAAGAATACTTAGAAGAATAATAAAACTAATGAGTAAGAAATATTGAACAGTCATTATATGCCAAACACTTTCTATGGGCTATTTCTTTGAACAGTCTGAGAAACCTATTATAGAAGTACTACTAATTATAACATGGTATATGTCTCTGTTGGTGGCTTCATTTTCCCCATAGGCAGGATACCCATCATCCAGTCCTCATAGACATCTATTTGGACATCCTATATGATGTTCTCTATTTCCAAGGAGTTCTTCTCAAGTAGTCTCAGATCTCCATGAATATTTTGAAACTTTGGCCTTTATCAGTTTACAAATATTTCTCTGCCTTTCAGGTGTCCAGCTGAGACCATGTTCAGTACCATTACATAACACATTCAAACTCCTTCTCTCTCTCTCTCTCTCTCTCTCTCTCTCTCTCTCTCTCTCTCTCTCTCTCTTTGTTTCTTCTTCCCCCTCTCCTCTCTGGTACTGGAGATTGTATCTAAGGCCTTTCTCATGCTCTATCACTGTACATTCCCAGGCTCTATCCAGGATCTTAAAAGGAGTAACCTAACCCACTGATAGGTTCATCCTTTAATCAAACTGATATTGATTACCTCTGCTTATAAAGAATGTATAGATTCCTGGGACACAAAGATCTGATGATTCCCTAGTCTTGGGATGGAGGTCCAAAGAGAGCAGATTTTTATTTTTTTCATGGACAGTGGACCTTGATGAGAATATAACTTCTTTATACTCTTTGTAGAAACATTTACAGCTAATATTAGAGGGTAAAATGGAGTGGAATGGGAATCAAGACAAGTTCAACTCTACACTACACTTAATGCCTCACCTGGAAATAATACACTATGTTCTTTCCTTGTAGTTATTTCCTGATCAATGGTTTTGCACTGTGGGCCTCAGGAAAAAAGTCATCATGGCTCATATCACAGAGCTATATATATTTTAGCTGCCACTTCATCTCAGACTGGTGATTTTATAATTTATTTGTAAGTTAGAGAGTTTCATTTTCAAAAAGGAATATATTGGATTTGTTCCAAAAATTATCTCTTTATAGAAGTATATCATATGAGTTCAGCCACATGCTACTTTTAGAGATTAATGTGCATCCACAAACTGACAGCCAATATTTCTCTCATTTTCCTCAAAGTCTATCTCTAAGGGCAAATCACAGGTAAATAAATGTCAAAGCTATCTCCCATCCTCAGAAACAACTATTCTGAAAATAACATTTTGAGTACTTATAATGTTTTTAAAAGTGACCTTTCTAAATTTTGTTAGGATAAAACATGCAAAGAAAATCTAGTTTGTATATATCAGAAACAAAAGAATAGATTTTTAAAATTTCATAGCATACTTAACACAAATAGAATATTGCAGCGGGCATTTAAATTGATGTTTGAGGAGATTTTATTTGCTCTTTTGTGATAAGAAATTTGATTAAGGAGAGACAACATAAATTGTATGTTACAATGAGGAGATTTCTTATCCCAGGTGATTAGTTTATAGACAGATGTTGGACTGAATGAATTGTAAGCAGGCTATTCAGCTAAGAATTTTAGCCTTAAAATTTATTGAATTTGTTAATGGTATAAAATGAAAAATTTTTTTTTTTGCTTGAAGAAATTTCAAAGAGACATTACACATGTATTTTAATTACACAATATTTGAGTAAATGATAATGATAATATTCAAAATTTTGAGGTTTTATTTCTAATACATTATTGGTTGATAAAATCATAGATTAGGTTGTAATGACCCATCATTATTGACTTTGAAGCAAAAGAATCCATAAATTATATATAAAATAAATATACCTAAGAATACTATAGGGTAATCATTATTATTATAAGAAGTAAATCATTTCAAGCCTACCTATATGTTTTCTCTTGATATTTAATGTTTAGATAAAAGTTTGCAATTTTGCTTAATATATATGTGAATAATGATGTGCTCAAAGATGAGCCAGAAACATTCATAGATTCTGTAAACTTTTATTTATTTAGTATATTTTCACTATTCTTCAAAGTATCTTATGTTTATTCAAAAGACTTTATTTCTTGAAAATTAATGAACTAACACAAAAGAGTACTTCATCACTGATGTGGCAATAAGTCCTACCTGCTTAGAATCTCTATAAATAACCCATCCCTCAGATAAAGCAAAAATTAAAAATGAAAAAATCAGGTGGACAAGAATTGTATTCATTTAGGGAAAATTTTTTAAAATAATAAGTGTGCATTAATTTTTAAGTTTATGAAAGAATAAGTATGACCTATTGACAAGATAAAAATTTGAGGATTCTCATGTGATTCTTGTGGAGAAAATATGTGATTTTTTTCCAGGTTGCACTAAAATAGCTGCATATATACAGTATGCTATCTTTGCATGTGTCACTTTAAAAACATAAATTTGATATCCCAAAACAAAAGGATATCTATACAAATCATTCTTAAAGTCCCTCAAGAAAATATCAAAGTGGCAAATTTCACTCACAATATACTTCTTAAAATTCTTCTATTTCTTCTCCTCCTCCTACCTCTTTCTCTTCCCCTTTATTCCTTTCCCTCCTTTCTCTCTCTCCTCTCCACTCCTCTTTCCTTTAAATGATCATTGGCAGTGCCCCTGAGGTTCTTTTTCTTTTTATTTCCCCTTTATCTCCTTTTCCTTTCTTTCCATGTTTGGTTTGTTCTCTTTTTTTCATTAACTTTCTATTCTCTTAGTGATAAATTAGCTTAGAAGTTTTCTGGTTCTCCCATAACTCTTTAGCTTATTGTTTAATGAGTGAGAATGAGCAGCAGCTAAGAATTTCTCCAGAGGATATGTGGGCAGTGTGCTGGGGAGGGCTTAGGAAAGGAATTTCGAGTATTTCTCTCTGGATATATTTGTATAAATAACCAGATATACATCAGAAAACACATATCATCTATCTGTACATTTAAATTTATCATTAGCTTTTAATATGATAACTGTATACTCTTTCAAAATACTATGGCAAAATCTTTTGCATACCTATGGTGAATAACACCAAGTTTCTAGTAGTACATCTCACAATGCTATTGTTAATATTACTTAGACAAGACTGGAGATTAAAAATATATTATGAGAGAAAAGGTGGGAGTGTACACTTAAATTTCATTATTTTTTATTTGTTAAAATATTTTTGCATACTTAAAGATTTAGTACTCATTTAAGATTCATCTACTTAAGTTGTAAACAGTGCTCCAATGCAATAGAGGTCATCTATTTGTTTAATAATATATTTTTATCACAAATTTTTGAAGTCTAGGATTAGGTATAATTTAACATTTCACTTTGGAAAATATAATAATCCGAGAAATACATTTGAGAGGCACTTTAGTATTGATCTATCTTAATCTTTGTCACTAGAGAGCAGCAGTACCTCTAGTAAGACTAGGTTATCGATCTACAAGAAGTTAAAAAGTTGTGACACTCTCCTCTGCATATTTTGTTTATATAAAATTATAGCATCTACAGGGCAATTTTAATACCCATTTGGTACTTTTTATGACCCAATGGGCAATTTTGAACCATTTCTAGAGCAAGGTTTGATATATGTGCTTCTAACTATTTAAAAGTGTGGATGGTTTGGCTTAATTCTCTTCAAATAATTTGGCACTGCATATAACTACAAGAGCATATCTATCCAAATATAAGCTTAATTTATGTTTTAAATACATTTAGAAGATATTCTTAGGGCTTAAAAGGTAACAGGTGTCCTCCGTAAGTGTTATACTTATCAGAATTGACTAATCTTAAGTATTTCAATGCATTACAATTTTAACCTAAGATGTCATATATTTATACAAGAACAGAATGGACACCCTCACAAAATTATAATTTAATCTTGACTATAAAATCATGGTCTCTTTTTCAATTGGGGTAAAAGAAAAAACTGAGATTTCATAGGAAGCATTATGGTAGGAGAATTATTCTTTTGCGTGTGGAGGACCTTCTTTTGGAAGCCTATCCATGTTGCTGTATTTTGTGTGTGTTGGAAATGAATATATGAATTATTATTGTCCGTCTCTTGGTCAGTAAAGTCTCAGCTTAATTAATGTTGCATTACTAAAGTTTACCTAGTTTTCCTTTTGCTCTTAGGAAATAAACAATAAAGCACTTTCCCTTTGTAACTTGTATCAAAAGCAAAAGGAAAGAAGGAAAATTAAATGAAAGTAGAAAATCTGCCCCTCTGTCCTGGCCTGAAGGTTCTGGAGAGAGCCGTGGCCTGGATTGACGCTGCTCACTGATTGTCCACAGGGAACAGGACATACTGTGCTCTCTGCTTGGTGGTTGAGCAGTTGACAGTGGAACTGCTTGTCCCTGCAGTACTACTCTGCCTGTTGTATCTGATTGTCATGGAATGATAATGTACAGGATTATCATGGAATTTACCTTAAACTCATGATGTTCATCAAAACTGTTACATATTAGTTTGGGCCCAGAAACATTTGATTATTTTCTTTTATTATTCATAAATTTAAGACCTTGTGTTGCAGGGTTACAAGCAAGGGCTCTAGTCAATAACTATTTATTATAATCTGCATTCCCCAAGTCTCCATGTTTTCAGGGCTGTATACAAGCTAGAGAGGCCCTGAGTATTAAGTATGGATTACCCCTTTTTCTGTTCTGAAATACATATGCTTTTTCCTATTTTATAAAAACACTATTATCAAATATCAAACAACTATCTTCAACAACAAAACAAAATTTTTGGAATTAGGGATTGAACCCAGGGGGATCGTACCTCCAAGTTAAACCCCTATTTATTTATTTATTTATTTATTTATTTATTTATTTATTTATTTTGACACAGGATCGTACTAGGTTGCTGAGATTCTTGCTAAATTACTGAGGTTGGCCTCAGATGTGTGATCCTCCTGTCTCAGCATCCCAAATACTAGGATTATTGTAATGCACCACCAGGTCTCCTTCAACATTCATTTGATAGCCACATTATTATACTCTTTCAATTCTGATTTATTTAATCCTCACTATAGAAAGAAAGCATTACTACTACCATTTAAGTGGCTTTGCAATTGACGTTCAGGGAGATGAAGTGACTTGTCCAAATGTCCTGTGGACAGTGGTGTCTCAGATAGATCCTACTGTCATCCTACTGTATTTTAAAAATTAAATTTATTTTAATTGATACATAAAAACACAAAAATTGTATGTATTGATGTGGTACCATGTAATATTTTCTTATATTTATAAATTGTGTAATCAAGTTAAATATATCAGCTGCTTCAAACATTTATCACTTCTTAGTGGCAAAAACATTGAAAATCCTTTCTTCTAGCTTTTTGAAATATGTAATAAAGAATTGCTATCTATAGTTACCCTACTGTGCAATAGCACCCCAGAACTTTTCGCTCCTATCTACCTGTGAGTTACAACCTCAGACTTATTCTATTTTTTATTTTCAAATAGGGCCTCACTAAGTTTCTGAGACTGGATTCCACCCTGCAATTCTCCTGTCTCAGTCTACCAAATACAAGAATTACAGGCATGTGCCACCAGGCCCAACTGAAAGCTTAATGTTTTCAAATGTCAAATAACATTAAAGTACTTAAAGTCCTACAGAACCTGTATTTGAAACCACTTTTTTAAATTACTGAAATGTTTTTAATTATTAATTTTAAAGTAAAATTACTGTATTAAAATAAATTCATAAGATTAAAAAAATCAAAGAGAATTTACATGATGAAGAATAATTCTCTTCTGTTGCCTTATTCCAGTTGATTCCAAATATAGCAAATTTTAATATTTTATAATGCAGACTGAATAGAGAAAAAGCAAATATAGACATAAGGGATTTTGCTATATATTATTCTCGTGTGTTTATTTTTCATAATAAATCATCTAAAGAGTTGGGTGTATGAATCTGTCTCATTATTTTATTGACTGTTTATGTTTAAGTTTAGTGGTAGATTATAAGTTATTTAAGATATTATGGATGATATTTATTTTTGTTTAATTTTTTGTTGTTGTTTTTGTTATTGATACATTAAATGCAATGCTGACAAATTTGGTGGGAATGACACTTGGGGAAATCTGGGTGAATTTGTATCAGAAATATATTTGTATCAGAAATACTGGGCAAAAGATTTAGGGATATATTGCCAAACTGCCCTCTTTAAAAACAAAAAAAAAATGTATATACTACCAGCAAATCCATGAAACTGCTTACTTCCAATGACAAAGTGTTAATAACATTAAAGTGTATAAATTTTTTTCTAATTAGATACCTGAAAAGAAGAATCTTATATTTTTTTGCATTGCTTTAAATATGAAATGAACATTTAGATATTCTGGGTCATTTATTTTTGTTTGTGTTTTGTTTTATGTGCTTATACAAAGTAATTTTTGATTGCTTATTTCTCTATTTTATTTTTTCTTATTGTTTAAGCTCTTTGTTAAATTAAAAAACTATCTAGTTTTATGTTATAAGTACTATGCATTTCCCCCCAAAACTTATTTTCTTTTGAGTTATATTCTTTTCATTCAGAAGAATTGTTGGTGTTGATTTTAGGCTGCCAAATTTCTTTCATTTTTGGCATCACAAGTATTGGGCAAGCTTGGAAAAGTTTTCCTCACTCAAAAAAGATTTTTTTTTCTAAAGAGGTGTAGATAACACCTATACTATTTGAGTATTTTAATGTGATTTTAGTGTGCTTTCTGTCTTTAAATTGGTCGTAAGTGCTCACGCACAAAGCATGCTCAGTAATGCCTGCTGACTGTCCACAGTCACACTGCGAGGCTCCCACCACTGCCTGGGAGTCACCTGAAGAATCTAGGAGTGTTAGCTTATGGGTCAGGAATGTGCATTCCTCTCCCCCCACCCGCCCTGCTCTTTCCTTTTTTGTCCCATCCATTTTAATGGACATCTCTTAACCATGATAATAAAAGACATATTTAGTCATCCTGGATTAAGAAATTGCTGATACTAATCTACATGCCATTGATTCTAGGGACCACTGGTTGCTATTTTTACATCCAATCATAATTTTTAATCTCCTATATAAATATAATATTTTATCTTTCTAAGAATATTACAAATTTTAGTTTTAGGTTTTAGAAAATACCTAGTTACAGCACCATGATCTCCTGGTAAAGTAGAACAAGTGACTGATACCAAGAGGCTCCCTCTGTCTTTATCTGTCCTGTTGTGTCATCCCCGGCTGCATGGGCACCATCATGGGACAAGAGGGGGAGTCTCATCGTCAGAGGCATCATGGGCACATGGCCTCCCGTGGGCGGCCTCTTTCCAGGAGCAGGTACCACTACATCATCCCAGGAGGAAGAGGGCCCATCACGGGCACCATGGGAGGCCTCCCACACGGGGTGCTGGCATTATCACAGGATGAGGAGGACCTGGCAGGCTCTGGGGAGGCAGGATCATCACCCCTGTGGGAGGAGGTGCAGAGAGTGGAGTAGGAAGGATCTTTCCTTGTGGAAATGCAGCCGCTGTTTTGTCCATCAGTTTCTGGGCCTGCTCCTCCATCCATTTCTGATAGTAATTTCTCACATTCTCCTGTGTTTTCTACCATTGCAGTGTGTCTTTCTCACAGATGGAGAGTCATGGTGGAGGTATGTATCACAGTAATTGCAATAAAACTTGGGCATGTTGAGCTGAGGGCCATCGTCCACTCTGTTAGGCACCCACTTAGAGATATTTAAATGGCTTGTCCAAGTCCAAGACTTGAATTTTTGTATTCTAACAATGTAATTGAGTTAAACGATCACTAAGATTTCTTTCAATATCGCTTCTCAGCCTTTTGGCTAAGATCAAGTGTAAAATTTCTTTCAATAAATTTCAACAATATTTAAATGCTCCACAAATATTGATTAGTTTTTTTATAATGTCAGACTGGTAAGTTTGTGGTGTGTTCTCCATCAGAAAAACCAGAGGCACAACTGTGACAGAAACAAGACTTTATTGGGAATTCTTGTTCTAGGAGAAGAAAGGTGAAGCACTGACCACAAGAGTATCAGACTGGCTCCCAGGACAAAGGAGAGAGCTGGCTCTATTCATGTGAAAAGGTGGTGGGACGGGCTAGACTTTAGGAATATCAGTTGTCTTTAGGTATATTTTAAAGGTGTGTTTTTCTTCTGGGAGAGCACTTTGACTCATGGCAAGGCACTGTCAGCTGGTCATCTTAGAGCCAAATGGGAGGTTTTCATATTGATGCCACATCCTGGGTAAACATCTCTGCCTAGTGATAAGGATGAGCTGCTGTAGCTGTTAAGAAAACACATGGGTAGGAAATGGAAAAGAACACAAATCATGACAAGTAACAAGTTAAGGGCCTGGGGTATTTGCCATTTTGATAGCTCCTCAACAGTTTTTATTCTTTATTGTCACTTGTCTCTGGGGAGTTGTAGCAAGAGTATCATGGCCCTAAAGATGCAGATGGTCTCTGTGTGTTTGAGGCACATGCCCAGCTTGTAGTAGTTAATAAGCTATCAGTTAAGGTGGGAGAAAGAGAAACATGTTATACTGTCTTTTAATGACTGTCAGGCAATGAGTGAAGGCCAGAAGTGCATTTTCTCCTTGTCCTTATGCTGGTTCCTGCTCATTTCATATAAAGTCTTTAATTTAAGTTATGGGGTTTAATTTTTCTAATCTGAAAAGTAAATTCACTGAATCCCCTACTTTTATAAAGAACTAACACAAGGGTAGAGGCATAAATATGGATCAGACCCCTTATACAAACCATTTTACTAACTCAACTTAGACTTTCTCCTTCCATTCCTCTTGCCTCACATAGCTTAAAAAAAAATCTCTTTTCTGAAGTTCTGCATGATCTCAGTATCCCTAATAATATTAACATATCATTTAAGTAGTTTTTGTCATCTCAACTATATGGTAAATTTATTATATTGTATATTGTTTAATGGATTATATATTTGCATGGGACTGTGCTAGGCACTGGGATAAATAAATCAGCATTTCTGTCACTTCTTAATAATTCTAATTATATTTTGAATGTATTTATACTTAAATTACGGATATTTTGCAAATTATAATGTTATTTTTCTGTAAATTATTTTTATCTTCCCTTACCTTTATGTTAGAACACCATACTGGTGTCTTTTTTCCTAAACTACTAATTATGAATTTACTATATATGATTTTCATTTTAAGATAGTAAGGAAGCGTGCCGGGCGTGGTGGCGCACGCTTGTAATCCCAGCATTCGGGAGGCTGAGACCGGAGGATCCGGGTTCGCCGCCAGCCTCAGCTACATAGTGAGGCATTCCGCGACTTAGTGAGACTCGGTTTCAAAATAAAGAATAAAAAATAGGGCTGGGGGTATAGCTTGGAGGTAGAATGCCCCTGAGTTCAACCCCCAGTACCGCAAAAAAAAAAAAAAAAAGATAGTAAGGAAGCCTTTTCAAAATATTTGCTAGCAAAAGGAGGGCATCTCATCTGAGTAGGTTTCAAAAATACTGCTTTCCTGGTGATATACCAGTGTAGTTATTTATTTAAGCACCTATTAATTAAGGGAAATATTTTTTACATATTTGATGAAGGATGCTCATCATGACTTAGTTAAAATTGTTTTCAAAGAGTGCTGAAAGCCTGATCTGATCACAAAAGAGAGTTGTATGATGTCTTGCCCAGTTTTAAGATTCACCAGCTTGGCATGTTGATTGCATCCTCTAAAACTTGCTTAGTGCCTGCTTCTTCCAGAATCTGCAGACTCCTGCAGTGAAAACCCACAGCCTGAAGCCTATTAACAGTTATTAGCTGTGCTGCCCCTCTTCCCATTTGATGATTTGAAATCAAGTTTAAAGGCTTTCTTGCTCAAGAAATAGCCACAGACACAAGACAACTAATTCTTTCTGGAACAGATGGCTCAGTCCCCAAGGTCCAAGTCTGTGCAGGTGCCCCCATGCTGTTTTCTAATATGAATATAATTTAGGGCATGCAAAGCCAATGGAAATTTAACAAATATGACTGTGCTCATGAGTTTGGGCCCTCAAATTTTCAAGAATGAATAATTTTTCTGGTTATTAAGTTGTATGAGACAAAAAAAAATTCTATATATACTTGAGATACTGACTTGAATGAAGGAATCTTTCATTAGAGTTTACCCACTCACTTTGGTACTTGTGTTAAGAATTGGTTGTAACTTGGAGAAATTAAAAGCTACCACTTATGTGGTTACAAAGGTTGTAAGAATGAAATGAAGAGACAATTGAATAATCCTTCAAAAGAAAAGGTAGTTGCTATCTCTTGAGGCACCTAAAAATTAAGAATCAATTGCATTTTAGCAGGGGGATATGACTGGGTGCATGAGATGAAAATAACTATTATTTTTCTTTAAATGAACTGCTAAGTCTTAACTTTTGTTCCCAAGCCACTATTAATTCCCAATGCTTTAAAATGGTTTTTGTTATTATTTAACATGTTTAACATATTGATAGCAGAGTGTTATTGGCTCACTTTAACAGTTATACACAACTTAATTTATTATTTTTTTCAAATCAAAGCTTAAGTTTTTCTCTGTTAGATTACAATTATTTATTTATTTATTGTGGTACTGGGGATTGAACTCAGGGGCATTCTACCTCCGAGCTATACCCCCAGCCCTATTTTTTATTCTTTATTTTGAAACGGGGTCTCACTAAGTTGCGGAGTGCCTCACTAAGCAGCTGAGGCTGGCCGCAAACCCGGATCCTCTGGTCTCAGCCTCCCAAATGCTCGGATTACAAGCATGTGCCACCAAGCCTGGCTTGCAATTATTTTTAGCAATTCTGAATTTTCACATCTACTTGTATACATTGCCTTAACAAACAAAAGAAAAAAATTTATTCATTTATTTAAAGCCAAATGACTAGCCAGGTTTTAAATCTTTTGTGGTATGTGTTTGTCATGGTATGTATATATTAATTTAGTGGCAAATGGATAATATCAATCATAAAGACTATCAGGAATACATTTTATTTAAAATAACTTACACCAACCTCCTGTCAGAATAAAAAGAGATACATAGGTTGATGTCACCTGTTAATGAAATATATGTGCTGAATCCATTTGGATTTATAGCATAAATATTATTACTATAAGTTTCTCTTTGGTCAGCATGTGCAGATTAAAATGAGATCAAAGCTGGGCGTGGTGTCTCATGCCTTTAATCCCAGTACTTGGGAGACTGAGATAGGAGGAGTGCAGGTTGGAGGACAACCTCAGCAAACAGTGAGACTCCCATCAATCTAAAAAGATACTGTTTCAAAATAAAATAAAATAAAATATAAAATAAAATAAAATAGGACTTGGAGTGTAGCTCAGAGGTAGAATGCCCATGGGTTCAATCCCTAGTACCCACACACGAAAATAAATAAATAAATAAATAAATAAATAAATAAATAAATAAATAAATAAAATTAGTTTGAGTTAATATTTGAGGAATGTAAGCCAATGACCAGTAGAAATGTGAGCTTAAAGATTTTAATTTGTCACTCATGGAAAAGATATTTTTGTAAGTAGTGTAGAGAACATATGCAGTCAACATCTTCTTGTACAAATGCTGTGATTATACCTTAATATGTAATGTAAATATGTTGGCAAATACATTACAAAGTACCTTCTGTCATTTAAAAAAAAAACTTCAGCTATTTTTAAAATATTGAATTTTCCTGCCCCTATTTTTTTCTAGATTGAGCTCCAAAGATGTAATTTCAAAAGAAAAAAAAATTGCACTTTTTATAAAACATAATACAGTTTCAATGGAAAATAACTAACCAAACAAAAATAATTCACATACCTCAAAAATAAAAGTAAGCTTATTTTAGTTAAAGAATTTCCTGTGGGTAAAATTTTCCATTGAGTAATGTAAAAAGAAAATCTGGCCATATGTCCTTACATCCTATTATATCTTTACCCTGACATATCACTATTTATATTGCTTTTGCAATGGGAAATATTGAGCAAACATTGCTGACACTGCAGAGCTCATCTCTGCATGGTATTCATTATCGTAGTCCAAGGTGGACTCCCTTGCTTCCATAATGAGATTTGCCATGGTCAGTGAAAGCAGCTTGATTGGTTTTATAAAAGAGACAACTATGTTTGATAGGAGTTATATGTGTAGGCTGGAAAATGTTATTGAGAGCTTGGTCAGGACCAGACAGGAGTGTGCAAGTTTAAACTGCTAGAACACAAACATAATTTCTTTTAGGAAAAAAATAAGGATTATAAGGAGAAATTGTTGAGACTATTTGTTCTTAGCCCAAAGAAGAAGAGAAGATGATAAAAAAGAAGGTGAAGGAAAAGGAACAGGAGAAAAAAAAGTAACAAAAATAGAAAGATTGAATTTATTATTGACAGCCTGAATAAAAGAATTATATGCTGATAGGATAACGGATAAATCTGTATTTATCACAGTGCAAGAATCACCTCCTTCACAAAATGTGCTGCTTGTCTCATCCACAGTGATATTGCTTCTCCTCCGGATTCTTCTAGGGTTGTACTTCCCAGTCTGTGATCCTCAGTTTAGCAATGTTGGTGTCGTATAGGAAATTATGAGAAATGAGTCGTAGGCTCCATGTTAGACTTATTTTTTTTTCAGACATTGTGGGGCGGACCCCACGAACTGTGTGTGGACAAGCCCTCTGAGTGATTCTGAAGCAAACTCGAGTATGAAGACCACTGCTGTAGGATAATGCACCTATAGGATTAAACGAAGCATGTAATTGTATGCCTGTCATTGTCGGTTTTAATTTTTTTCGTGGCAGGGATATATATTGAAGAACAATCATGAAGATGTTCTATAGACAAGGGTTTGGATCATGAGCTACATATTATATGTAATGTGTGTATATATATATATGATTTATATTGTTCATATATTATTTTATGTATTTTAAAATATATATTTAAATTTAAACCACATTGTTTATATATAGTTTAAATATGCTGGATCGTATATTTTAAATACATTTCATATATATTTTAAATACTTTAAAATATATGTTGTCTTTATATAAACTATTGTTTGTATATTATTTATACTTATATAGTATGTATATATATATACATGTATATATAATGTAGCTTATGATTGAGACCCTTATCTTTAGATTAAAGTTTTCATGAGTTTTCTTCAAAAATAAATAGTTGGTAATACAAAATTTTTTCCCATTTTTGAGACTCTAATGAATTCTGTGTAGGTAAAGTTTCAACCCAGTTGGACATGATTGTTTAGAGTATAATTGTTTTATTGAAGAACTTATTAAGATATTTTCTAGGAAACATTTTCTCTTTACATAAAAAATGGAAAACAAAGATTGACTATTTCACTAATATTAGGAGCATTTGCTTTAATGAATGGAAGAAATCATCTCTATTTTATGACCCTAAATCATGAGAGAGCAATATGCTTTCCATTACTTGCCCTTTTTGTTCAGAGGGTTTAGAGTAACATGGCTGTCATGGATATTAACAATTTCCACATGACAGTCCCCATGTTTTCTTCTATCAGATTTTAGTCTCAAAGCTATTTTTTCCTTTGCCTTTTTCAGGTAAATAGAAGTAATTTATCCTTCGGGTACCTGAACACCTTTCAGTATCTGACTAGATCCTATCAATGTCTCTGACCTACACCCAACCTTTTGTCTGTTTTCTTTCTTTGATTTTTGAGAAATAGAATTTTTGCCACATCTACAAACTCTATAAAGCTTCACTTTTTATATAGCAAGAAGACATTCTTTTTATATTCCTGGTGACATTTTTCAATGTTCTTAACTCAGTTCATAAATTTGACCTGGCTAAAAGATCCTCTTAAGCCTGCAGATCCTTTAGAATAATAACAATGAAACAAAACAACATTATTATGTCTCTATCTTTAAACATTTGTGCAAATAAATACAAATCTTCAATGTCTCCATTTGTATATTTCACTGAAATGATGCAGAAATACCTTTCCTTTGAAGGATGTTGAGGAAGGTAGTTTATATCTCTATACACTGCCATCCCATTGCCTCCACTTGACACTTGAGCTAGAAGAGAGCATATAGCTGTTTTCAGAAACTCTACTTATGATCCTCATATTTTCTAGTGCTATTTTGCCCTTGTGAATCCACACATCCAAAGGTGAAGGCAATACAGTTCAATAAAGTCATTTTCTTTCATGCCTCAGACTATCTCTATATATTTTTTTGGCTTTATCTTGATGGCATTCAGATCATAAGCAGTGAAATTTTCATGTAATACTGAACTGTACTGTCAAATATTTTTCCCATGACATTTTCATATTTTATTTTAGAAATTTAAAATCACTTCTCCATCCATAATTTTTTGTTCTAGTGTTGACTTGTTATCACCATATATTTTGGTTTTGAAACTTTTCATGCAGTTTTTAACTTTGTCTTTTCAACTCAAGTATCCAGATTTTTTTTTTTTAACTTGGTACTGAGGATTGAACCCAGGGGCATTCTACCTCTGACCTACACCCCCAGCCCTATTTTGTTTTTTATTTGGAGACAAGATCTTGCGAGGTTGCTGAGAATCTTGCTAAATTGGTGAGGCTGAACTTGAACCCGAAAACCTCCTTTCTCAGCCTCCCAAGGACTGAGATTACAGGTGTGCATCACTATGTCTGGTTTAGATTTTTAAATTATGATATATAAATTAATTATATCAAATTTACAGAGCTGCCATTTTTGGTGACATCTTTCTTTCTTTCTTTCTTTCTTTATTTATTTATTTATTTAGTGGTACTGGGGATTGAACTCAGGGGCATTCTACCACCGAGCTATACCCCCAGCCCTATTTTTTATTCTTTATTTTGAAACCGAGTCTCACTAAGTTGCGGAGTGCCTCACTAGGTAGCTGAGGCTGGCCGCGAACCCGGATCCTCCGGTCTCAGCTTCCCGAATGTTGGTGATGACATCTTTAATTTGCAGTCCTTGAGATATCGTTCAGGTCCTTCTGGTCCTAAAGTTAATAGACAATGACACAAAGGGATAATAAATGTTTTTGTTGCCTATAACAATATTCCTCGTCATTATGTCACTGTCTGTTGGAAGTTTCCCAAGAAACTCTTCTAAAAAATCAGAATGTATCTTTTCATTGAAAATTGAAATTTATATACTTTATAAATAAACTTTTATTTTTTAAACTTTCTTATTTTTATAATAATGTTTCATTTGTATTTTCAGACAATTGGAAACTACCCATTGCTTTGAAATATTTACTCAGAATTTGTTTCTTCATGAAAAATTAAAATATACATTTTACATGTCTCATATTTATTTTTTAAAGGTATAACACTGTGTCACAATCCTTCTAAAATACAAAGTACATGGCTACCTGTGCTTTGTGGGATATTATAAAATCACACCTAAACTCTGTGTGTGTGTGTGTTTGTGTGTGTATGTGTTTGCACATGTGATTATGTTATTTTTTTGTAAATATACACAATATTTCTACAGTACAGAACTATTCATGTTTAGTATTTTTCTCCCATACTTATGAAATTTTCTACCAGGATTATATTGGTAATAGATCTTTCACTAGATTAAGGGAACAACATGTGTTTATTGAAAGTACCATCTTCCCACAGCAGTGGTGGGCTTATACCACCAGCTTGTGTGACTCTGAATTCATGAAAAGTATTCAAAGCATATGCTGGGACCAAGAGGATAACTTCAGGCACTGCTTATTTATGATTTAATATTTCAGTAAGAAATCCTTTCTGTGATAGAAATACAAAAACACTGCTGCTAAGTAAAACTAAGAGGCATTGTTTGCTGAGTTGCTCTGGCTTCAAATATCTCATAATTTATTTAAGAAAATTAAAATTATTATAAATTCACAAGCAGTTTATGAAATAATAGAAAGATCTCACATATCAGACTAATTTTCCCCAAGAGCATCATCTCGCATAACTATACTACAATATAATAACCAGGAAATTGATTCTGATGCATATCTTCAACCTCATTCATATTTTCAAGTTTTACACGCACTAAAGTGTGTGTGTGTGTGTGTGCGCGCGTGTGTGCATGAGTATTTACTTCTGTACAAATTCTCATATATGTAGGTATATGTGACCATGAATAGAGTCAAGACACAAATAATTTCATCACCAGAATCCGTCTTGCTACCCTTTTATATCCATAGCCACCTCCCTCTGCCATACTTGCTTTGCATCACCTCATTTAATTAGTTCGCCATTGGGAATGTATGTAGGTTCAGCTCTCCCCCTTTGCCCTGTTGACACCAGTATGCAGAGTATTGACTACCCCAGATCCTCCCTGCCTGTTCAGTTTCCTCAAGGGCAGGTGGGGATCCAGGCTTATCTCTCCACTGGATCCTGCTGACAGTATCCTGATGAATTCATAATACTACTTGCATTATTTCTCCAGGTGTGGGAAGGAAGATCCATTCCCTGCTCAGTCCCTCTGACACAAGCAAGCAGAGAACCAGAGTTCTGCTTCTAGCTTCTATAGGGAGAGACAGGTTCACAATCAAGTTCCTGCTAATCCTTGCTGAAACAAGAAGGAGGTAGGAATAGGAGGGTAAAGACAAGAGCAGGGGTGATCAACTTTGGTACTGGCTAGTGTTGGGCATGTATTGCTAAAAAAGGTTTTCTGTTGTTACTGTACACTTTTTCCTTAGAAGGAAAAAAACTTCCCTTGTTGTGTTATGTTTTGTCTCTGCCTATTGGTGATTCTTGGTTGGTAGCTGCGGCAGCACTGTCTTGGATGTATGGGAGGCAATTTACTGCCATCTCATTTCTCAAGTCCTGAGGTCCCCAGGTACCTGGCTTCTTCCCATCATTCAAAGTTTTCAATGATAGCATGTTCTGTTTTGTCTAGGATATTTTAATTGTGAGAGGGAGAAATGGGAGTTATTCCATCTTGGTTGAAACTAGGAGTCTACAATACTTTACTTTGCACGAATGGCAATTTCCATGAATATAATAATAAGTGGGAAAAATTTCTGTCTTATGCATATGTAATATTTCATCAGAAAGTTAACATTTTCCCTCTGATCTGCTTGACAAAGTATTCCTTTTGGACAAATGTTGACTAGATTTCAAATTCTTTTAAACTGAATCCGACATGTATTTCTGTTGCTCAAAATGAAGTGATATGGTTCTATCTCCCACTCTGACAATTCCAATGCATATTAATGCTCTGGTGCTGGTTTAGATTGCTTTTTCCCTAAGGAAGTTTTTTATTCTTGGATATAGTTTTGTTCCTCTTCTATGAGACTTACAAATATGTACTACATAAATATTTAAATGAGGGAATTATTTTAAATATTTTTTATTCAAAACTTGCACAGCACAGCACACTCTGTACCTAACATGTGAGAGTCAAGTAGTAAGCGGGATTCTATGTCTTTGGGGCTTTAAGTTTTCCCCTACATATCTCCAAATTGTGGTGAATGTAGTATGCTCTCGTTATCATAGCTTTTTAGATTAGTGAAAAGGCTGCAATATTGAATATTTTCTAAGAAATCAGTTTTACTGTTTTCAAGCTAGCTTCCCCCAAAATGCCTTTTGAAAGTTCTGAGGAATCTTTTAACTAATTGATGGAAATATCCTAGAATGTGGTCCAATTAAGGTTATAAGTAATTTTAAAAACTCTTTTTCTTTCTTTGTGAGGTCCTTTCAAGTGTTCCCTTTTAATGAATGTATAGGCATCTTGTGATCTATGAAGTAGAAGAAAATGTGCTAGGCCTTGATGAATTCTGGATACAGGAAGAATGTGAAATTAAATAAAACAAAGTTTTTGACTTCAGGGGATTAAGATTTCACTATGAAATATGTCTATGTAAATAAAAATAAAAATATAATCATAGTAGAGTTTCAAAATAACTCAGGAAATAATACCCAAACATCTAAAAGAGCACAATTAATGGCATACCTGGGCTTAGGGAATTAATAGCGCTTGAGAGAAGAAATAGAGCTTTAAAGAAATAAAGTTCACAGATTAAAAAGAGAGAGAGAAGAAAAAAGCATTTCAGGTGGATGGGAGAAAAGTTGCTAAAATGTGTATGCCTGAAACAAAAATGTTCCAGGGCAGTTGATAAAATTGGGCTGGAAATGTACTTTCGCCTGGGTCATTTGGGTTTTTATGTATAGTTTTGAGAAAAGTCACTGCTAATTGCTTCAGGGAAAAAAAGTTGTTCTATACAGCATGATTAAATAGTAAATGTTCATTGCAAAATAATTTGAGAACTAAAGATAATCTCAAATTCATACCCTTAATAAATAGCAGAATATATGGTTAAAATAATAATTATCTTGAGACTTCTACATTATATTGAGTGTTCCTCTTATTTTTAATACTTTTATTGGTGCATTGTGATTATACATTATGGTGAGATTCAAAGTGATACAAATGTACATGCACACACGACTCCATATTCCCCTTCTTCTCTCTCCTCAAACATTTAGTGAGATTGGTAGTGCTACCTTCATCCACTGTCATTACATTATTTGAACTGTTTCCTTCCTCAAGGCTCCTTTTTCTTTTCCCCACCTCCCACCCCCAAATCCTCTTCCACCATTTTACTCTCTTCATTTTTCTGAAGTCCCTTTTGTTTCCTATTTTCTCTCCAGCTTTTGTATATGAGAGAAAACACAGGACACTTGACTTTCTGCAACTGACTGATCTCAACATAATGTTCATTACTTTCATCATTTTCCTACAAATGACGTAATTTTGTTCTTCTGAGTAGAATTCCATTGTGTATACACCATATTTCCTTTATCCATTCATCTATTGATGTCATTCATGTTGGTTCTACAATTTGGTTATTGTGAACTGTGCTGCTATAAACAGGGAAGTGCATCCAGGTGTGGTGGCACATGCTTGTAATCCCAGTACTTGGGAGTCTGAGACAGGAAGATCGCAGGTTCTTGGCCAGCCTCAGCAACTCTCAGCAACTTTGTGAGGCCCTCTACAACTTAGTGAGATCCTGTTTCAAATTAAAGAATGAAAAAAATAGGGCTGGGGGTATAGCTCAGAGGTAGAGTGGCCCTGGGTTCAGTTCCCGTTCCCAGTACTGCAAAACAAAAACAAAAACAAGGATTTGCATGTATTACTATAGTATTCTGACTTTAATTCTTTTGGAAAGATTCTGAGGAGTGGTACGGCTGGATCATATGGTAATTCCATTCCTAGTCTTTTGAGAAAACCTCCACAGTGATTGTACCAAGTTACAATCTCACTCACACTATATAAGAGTTTCTGTTTCTCTGAATCCTCTTCAACACAAGTTGTTTCAGCTTTGACTCTCAGGAACTATATTAGGTTGGCTCATATTTTCTTTTGTGGCTTCTGGCAATGCAAGTCATTCAAAGATTTCCTTGGATTTTTCCTGCACTATATCTAAATCTCTAGGAAGTTCTATTTCTATTAATAAAAGAATTATATTTAGTAAGATTACAATGTTGTGACCAGTAGTACTCATTACCATCTGAGTGATGCTGCTTTTAGGACTTTTCAGCAGTTAACATTAGGAAATATATGTCTATATACTAATGCATGCATATACATATAGCCACATATATATTTTTTTCTATACATACATTTTCAAAGGGTACAGCTCATGCTGATGTCTGGAGAAGAGCATTCCTGTTCATCCAATCTCCATTCTATTGCCTTTTTCAACCTCTTAGGGATCTTATAAATTGCCCAAAGGTCTTAGCTATTTTTGTGATCCATATAATTTTAAAAAATACATCATTGTGTAATGTGGCATAGACAAATATCTGCTTATAATGTTTCCTTTCTAATTTGTCTCTGTATAATCTGAAAGTCCCCTGGAAAGTACAGTGTCCTGAGGTGCAAATGCACACAGAGCTTACAGAAAATTCAAATGAATTGAATTCAATAAAGGAGGTGGTGGAGGAGGAGAAAGCCATAGTAGAGGGGAGAGGAGGAGGAGAGGAAAGGAAGACCAAGAAATATATAAGAGAGAAAGCTCAGATCATATTGGGCTCTAATGGCTCTTTAAAGTAATTTGGCCTTATCTATGGAAGACTTTGGAGGGATTTCAACACATGGGCAACATGATCTGAGCTATTTCTTTTAAATGAATGACACCAGCTGCCATGTTGAGAGGAGACTGTAGTCACACAGCGAGGAGGCTGTTCCAGTAACCCAGGTAAGGGATGACAGTGTCTTGACCAGGAAGGTTAACCAGAGGAACCAAGGACTGAGGCAAAATGATGGAACTGATAGAGAATGAAAAAGTGTTGGAGTTGTTTACACTGAGTAAATTCATGATATGGGAGGAAGTGAAGAAGAAATAAAAATAAAAATCTACAGCAAAATACTTGCACACAGGTTGTGAAAAGGAAGAACTGAGAGGAAAAAACTGGGACAAATTTTTTCTGTAAGGAGACTAAAATTAGGCAGGAAAAACTTCACCATGACTATCATTTAGAAAAACCTGCACACTTTAATTAAAATTGATGGACGTTCTTGCCCATTAACATGGCTCCAGTCAGGCCCATCTGTCAGGGTGGCATGACTGCCATCGAAAAGAATTATGCCAGATTCATAGGCCACAGGTGCCAACCTAAAATAGTTTTACAGACTGCTTTGATCAGGTAGAAATATTCCAGAAATAGTACAAGTTTCTCTGTAACATTCTACAGTGAGTCTGGTAAAACTTTATAATCCTAAGAAAAATTTTGAACCATGTACAGTTTTGACTCTGAACTGTTTCAATTCTTGGACTTGTAGGAATTGCTAAATGCTTTTAGTCATTTCAACCAAACCATATGATTTTAAGAAATACTAATTTCCCATCATTGTATTCTATGGAATATGCAGATATCTCTATTTTATGTTTCTATTCTCATTTTTCTCTGATAGCCTGTACATTATTCAAATCCTCTAGGTTTTTATCAGATATCAATAAAAAATAAGAAATCTCTCCAACCATAAAGTATATTTTTAGTTATTCAGAATTTATTAATGTTCCACTTTAGAGAATTATCTAATGACAATTGAAAGCTAATTATAGGAATTACATGGTGGTTTGGTTAATCTGCTGATTAAAAACAATCGTGCCATTTCATTGTTTATAATGTATGATAATTTTTGTAAATAATAATATTTCTGTTCCTATAACTTTTCTATTATAATCAGGGAAAAAAGAGTTTGTCTCATGCTCTTCCTTGAATTACCAGTTGGTAGTTCTCCTAGCCTCATCTACTATTCTTACATTTCTCTTGAACTATTATCAAATCACTGTAGTTCCCTGCTAATTCCTCCCACTCTGATGTTGCTGAAACTACTCAAAACTCAAAGGCAGAATGACATAGGGGTAGCCTGTTTTATCACTACTAATCTACCTTTTAATTCTCCTAAACATATATGTGTAAAAATCTTTATTGGTGATCTATGGTTAAATCAACAGCTGAAAAAGTAGGAAGACTTAAAATTAATGGTAAGAGTTTGCAGGAAAGTACTCTCCCTCTTGCCCAAGGAGTTATTAACCCTCTGCAGAGACTCCTGTGAGTACTGCTTGGCTCCTAGTCTTGCTTGGTTTCTCTTTCTTTTGGCCTTCTTTCATCCAAGTTTACCCCAGCTTTCACCCACAAGAGTCTCTCTCTGTAGGATCCACTTCCCCTCAGGGAAATGCATGGAATATGAGATTCCCTTGGCAGAGTGGTTCTCAGACTTGTGATTTTCAGTCTAAAAGGTGATACTGAGGTAATACCTAAGCAGCTTTTTTTATTGTCATGCCCAGCAGAACAGGCCACATTTTGATCTGACATTCCAAGACTGTTATCCTTAATGATTTTTCTAGTTTGATATGAAAATAATGCTTCTTTGTTTCTTCTACAATATTACTTGTTGGTTATTTCTGGAATGTGCACCCCCCCACACACACACACACTCAAGACAAATAAAAATTTTAGAAGTAGTACAGTCTAAACTTGTATTAAAGAGGCAAAATGGCCATGCCTAGTGGTATATGCCTGTAATTCCAGTATTCAGGAGTCTGAGACAGGAGGATCATGGGTTTGAGGCCAGTAGCACATGGTAATTTAGTGGCCAGGAGTTTAGCTTGGAGGTAAAATGACCTTTGATACAATTACCAGTATCCCACCAAAAGTTATGTATACAAAAATACCTCCTTTACCCCAATTACATAGATGTATTTTCTTAATAAAAAGTCCTTCCTTTTCACACTAATTAGGAATGAGTTTGAAGGCTAATGAGGATTTAGAATAGAATCCTTATACATCTAACATGTTTTAAAAGGCCATCATTATAGCACTTTCTGCCAGAGGAGTAGATTTGAGCAAGATATAGTGTAGTAAAAAAAGTATAGACAAGTTGAATTTTGAAAGTGCCTTATTATACCTCTGAATATAGATGTCAAATATGCATTTGCAAAACTGAGTTTGGGAGCAGGTTGATGATGTATGATTAATTTACCTTTGAGATGTTACGAATCACGGTCTCAAGATAAATAGCCTGAGAATACCAAACTTGCAGCACTCATTTATGGAAAGAAGGCTGTGCCCTGCTCTGAGTTACTTCATAAAGCATAAAATTGTAGTTTTCAAGCTGTGCCTAACTCTGAGTTATCACACTTTGTAACACAGTAGTTTTCCATGAATTACTCCATATTGAATACAAGTTCCAAGGTAGAATGCTTCTACACCTTGTTTGTATGACTACATAACCACATCTGCCCAGCACAAACATAAGGCACAAATTGATAAATAATTTATTCATGCCCACTTATAAAACGGAGTCAAGAATACCTGGACACTATTATTATTATTATTATTATTATTATTATTATTATTATTATTATTATTATTATTGTTATTCATGTGGTAGTGGGGATTGAACCCAAAGGCACTCTCTCTCTGAGCTATCCCCCAGCTCTATTTTATTTATATTTTTTTATTTTGAAAAAGGGTCTCACTAAGTTTCGGAGGGCCTTGCCAAGTTGCTGAGGCTGGTCTGAAACCTGTAATCCTGCTGTCTCAGCCTCCCAAGTCTTGGAATTCAGGCATGTACCATTATGATTGGCTTTGTACCAGGACATTTGAACATTGCAAATCATATCAGGGACACTACCCACAGAATCTTATCAACCTCATCAGACATATGACCCATATATCCTATGACCCATATAAGGAGGAGCACTTTAGAACTCGGCACAGCAGCACCCTGATTCGGTCATCTAGTCATTTGTCAAAACCTTGTCCAAGAAAATTGCTAGAGTGAGGAACTTCTGATTCTCTGTCTTCGGCTTCCACTCTGCATTGTTTATCTTGCTTGTGAGGATAATGCAAGGGCTGCTCCAAACTGCTGTCCTTAAGGACCTTGGCTTTGACTAGGTGTGTGTTTTCTTAAAACTCTTATCTGACCACATTCAATGACTCTCTGAATTCATACCTGCTGTCTGCATTTGCTTTCTTGGCAAAGCTTCCTGAATCTCTGCACCACCTTAATAATTTCTTTAATGTGTGTGTGTGTGTGTGTGTGTGTGTGTGTGTGTGTGTGTATGTGTATGTGTGTGTGAAGTATGATGTGTGAGTTGAGTATTACTGATATTAGAAATTAAAAATTGGAATAAAATAACTTGTGATTGCCCAGTGTATGGCTTCTAAGTGACCCACAAAATTATTTAGTTTGAGAGCAACCAATGAAAGTGGTGTAACTTATGAATGTATTGTTCAATTCATTGGAAAATTGTAGAAAGACACAAATGTATTTTGTCTATGTTAATGACATAGCTTGCTCACAACATTTGTACCTATGGTTCTATATATTGGTATTCTAAAAGAACTTATGTAATACTTGAGTCATAATGCTTCTGATTTTTTGACCAAGTAATCCCTTCCAGAAATTCACCATGACAAATGATTTCTTTAAAACATATAAGTTTTGTGTTGTATTATAACCTCCTTTGACTAATTTTCTCCCAGTTTTGATGATCTATTTCATTCTCTTAAAATATGATAGAAGAATATCTTTTTCAGGCAAATTTAAAGTATTTTGCTTGTTTGTTTGTTTGCTTTATGATACTGGGGATTGAACCCAGGAACATTCTACCTGCAAGTTTAACCTTCAGAACTTTTTATTTTTTAATTTTTGAAACAGGGTCTTGCTAGATTGCTAAGAGTCTTGCTAAATTTATGAGGCTGAACTTAAACATGTAATACTCCTTTCTCAGCTTCTCAAGTAGTGGGATTATGGGCATGTGCTACCACATTTGGCTAAAAAGTGGTTGGTTTTTAAAAATATTTTTGGTAGCAAAGGAAAGGAATTCTAAATTTCACCATGCAAATGAATCTATACCATGTCATTTCACTACTAAGAAAGATTTTTTTTTTCTATTTTACCTATTTAGGTCTGAAAATTATTGACAGAGACTTCTTAGTGGCACATGTAATTTAAGTAATCAAATTATTTAGAACATAAAATCAGCTCTTTGAAATGTACTTGAAATAACTTGGCTATCTTTCTTAGGGTGGTGCACTTTTGTAATAAACTTAACATTAGCTTGACGTATGAAGAGATGTTACTGCTCACATAAAATAAGAACAGTCTTCGGTTTTAATGTAAAAAATATGGCATCATGGCTTAAATGTGTCAGTGAGAAACATCTTATAAATTGTATTTTTATGTGACCATGAAGATACAGTAACATTGGAAGAACTTATGATAAACATTTCTGGAGCAAAACAACTTGAAATGACTCATGCCATTGCTAATAGTTACACATCCTGACCATGGGTTAATTGATTTTCATAATTATTGTTTTTCTAGTTCTGGTAAGTCTGATGATATAAGATTTTTATGTGTAAAATTTCATAGTGGCTGGGAATGTCTCACACAGGTTCAACACCCATACAATGTTCTCTATCCTATGAGAACATTCAAGGCTGGTGCTATGGTTGGATATGGTTTGTCTTCCAGAGGTTCATGCACCAGAAGCTTGGTCTCAAGTGATGTTGAAGTGATGAAACCTTTACCAGGTGGAGTCCAGTGGAAGAGAATCAGGTCATGTGGGCTCTACCCTCATGAACAGATAAAGTTGTTTCTCTAGGGTGAGTCAAGTCTTATTGGACTGGATTATTGAATTCCTGTAAGAGTGGATTATCATAAATGAGTGAGCCTGGATCCAACCCAGTCTCTTCCTTTCTTGCTCCTATGCATTCCTCTTCCATGCACGTCAAGTTCCCTTTCTGCTTCTCAGCTATATTGTGATGCTCCCCAATGTCCCTCACCAGGAGGATAGTTCTGTGCTCTTTGGTACTTTGTAGCCACTAAAATAATGTGCCCAATAACTTCTTTACTTTAAAAAGTATCCAGCTTCAGATATTCTGTCATAGCAACACAAAACAGACTGACATAGGTGGCATCTCTATTTGATCACTACTATCTTTACACACAGAACCAAACAATGTCTCTGCCAAGGATGCCATAGATTGTCCCAAACTTGCAGACCCTGAGGGCACTCAATTGATGTCATAGTCTTTGGCTTCCTCAGTGTGCAGAAAACCATGAATCTACCTTGGTTTATCAAGAAGTAAACAAAACACTCATCACTTTGGTTAACACTTTAATACCTGGAAAAAAAAATGTAGTACTCCTTGTGTCTCATTGTCTCACAGTTCTGGTAGAAATGCCTTGTCTAAATTTAGCCAGTAGCTTACTTTCACCCTAAGCTTCAGCCTAGGGTGTCTCTGAGACAAATACCATGCTATTTTCTATTCTGGAAATAGAAAATATTATTCCCACTCTGTCCATAGGTGTCCTTCTTTCAGTGCCCTCTGTTACTCTACTCAGCCTATAAACTCTTTTATAATAAATCAGTTCCTGATGGGTTTCCTACTTTATTAGTCAGGGTTGCATGTGTGTGAATTCCTATCAGACTTAAGATGTGATTCACACAGAAGTTTCCTGGAGAATGTCTTTCCCATAACAATATATGTCTTATTAATAGGGCAAAAATTAGGTATTAGTGTGAAGACATTTAAGAGTATACACAATAAGATTATAAAATAAAGTTGTAAACTAAAGAGGAACATACTTTATTTCTTTCTTTTTAAATTAAATTACCAGTAAAATTATGTATTAAATATACGTATGTTATTCTAACCTCTATATAAGAAAATTTTAGTTTATACTAATATCTTAAATACATGTATTTTAAGAAAAATATTTAAAACAATTTCTACATAAGTGATTTGAAAGATTGAAAAAAATATTAAAGTCTTTTTTAAAGTTAGAATTTTTATAATCATGAAAAAAATCTTCCCCAAAGAATGAGTAGCTAGATTGCTAAATATTTAGCAATCTGGAATATGGGGTCAGATGATTCTCTCTGAAAAATTACAAGACTTCCAAATACAAAAGAAAAATTAAGGAAAAATAAAATGTTGATCCTCAAATTTCTGATATCTATTTCACAGAATTACAGAGTTGATATGAATAGAGGGAAAGAAAAATACACAGAAAAAATTGTTTATATTGAAAAAAGACAAATTTTCAGATGAAAGCCTCACTGAACACTAAGTGGGATGCACAGACATTCATATCAATGGTGAGTCTTTGAGAGTTTTTAACATCCCAAGTGAAATAGAAATTATGAATTTTTTAAGAGAAAACAAATCCCAAAGAGATCTGCCAATTACAATCATAAGTGCATCTGCCTTTTTTTTTTTTTTTTTACTTGTAATGCTCAGTGCCACTAACTAGATAATACAATAATGGTAAGAAAGGTTTTAAGAAAAAAAAATCAATTTGAATCTAGACTCCTATTCTGCATTAAGATAATTCAGTGGGATAAGGAAATAAAATTACTTTTAGGTGTGCAAAAAATCAGAAAGATTATCACCCTTTGTTGTTTTCTTAAGGAATAATTTAGGAGATGCGTCAAGTGAAACCTAAAGTGAATTAAAAAAAAAAAAAAAGGAAGACAGGGAATCAAGAAACCATGATGAGGAAAGAACAACATAAAGCAAATTAGTTCCAAATGACTGTTGATAATTCCTATTAAAAATGATAACAAGTGAGATAATTATGTTTTCTTCTGATTTATTAACATGGTGAAAAACACTGACAAATAGTTTTGTCAGTCCCTGTTTCTTTTGAGTTCCTCTAATGTCAGTGCTTTAGCAATGGATAGTGTACTTGGGGACAATCGTCTGCTTTAGCAATGGATCATTGAGGAAATAAATACAATTAAAAACAAAATCTTCTCAACTTAAAAAAAAAAAAAACTTTCCACAAAGGAAAAAAAAACCACAAAAACACAAGACAAGTTGTGATTGAATCAATATTGAAGATAACTGTGATGTGTATTTCTAAAGATAGGAAGAAATCCAATCCTTCCATACTGCTAGGCAGATACAAGCCGCCACACACATGCTTTCAGTATATGAACTGCAAGTTAAGAAGAGGGCTTGATGGCACCATTTGCCACACATGTTCATCTCAATTTACCTGGTAACTTCCAATGACCATCTACATTAGCTAACTGATTTTATTTAAAGGAACATGAATTTATTTCTCATATTTTTATAGCTGGAAGCAGTTTTTGCAAAAGGTGTCTGTGCTAAAGCCAGGCTCCTCCTCTTCTGCAGAAACTGAAAGGCAGAGTGCTATCTGACTTTCTGATATCATTTCAAAGAGATAGCTCTCAGGTCATTGAGAAAGCCAGGACTGGAATGTAAAGCTAGTGAAAGTCTACTTAGTCTCTAAAAGGATTTACAGACATTTCAAAGGGACAGAGAAGGAACTGCCAAGTTTTTTGAAGTGGGTGCTTTCAGGAAAGGGGGCAAGGGAGGAGAACTTTCCCCTTATTTACAGATGAAAGAATTAAGCCTTTTTTATTTTTCATTTCTGTACTTTACAGACCATACCTTAACTAGAACTCATAGATTCTAGGATACACTGTTTACTAAAATTGTGTTTATTATATATATTTGCTTTATATATTTTCTGATATTTGAATTTTTAAATCCCCTTCAACTCAAGTATTATCTCAGAAATAAGTTGAATTTTAACTAATATTATAGCCTGTAAAATGGAGTTTAACATATATATGAATTAAGTCATGGTTATATTTGGTCATAAGATTATCTTCTCATAGTAGATAAACATTTTTATTTTCATTATTTCTTCTTGTTTTCTGTTATACATTTCATATATGATCTGGAATTTTTTTCTATTTTTCTTCATCTGTTAATTGAGGAGATATATAGTATTTAGTTTTTCTTTCATGATTTAATAACACTTACTTTTTAAAAAATCTTTAGTTCCAAATTTAAAATTTAATGCTTACCATCATGAAGATGTCATCCACAACTTTATTTATTAGATAATAAATTTTTCATTTTTACTTTTTAATTATGAACTGAATTCTTGCATGTTGAGAATGTTTATTTTCCTTATAATGTGATTAAATATTTGATTAGCATTAAAATAATTGGTCTAGATAATTCTTCACAGTGTTCTGCATTCAATATTCCTAAGATGAATCTGATGTCATCACATCTTGCCACACTTACATAAACAACTTGTTTTTTTTTTTTTTTTTGCGGTACTGGGGATTGAACTCGGGCATTCTACCTCCGAGCTACACCCCCAGCCCTATTTTTTATTCTTTATTTTGAAACCGGGTCTCACTAAGTTCCAGAGTGCCTCACTAGGTAGCTGAGGCTGGCCGCGAACCCGGATCCTCCGGTCTCAGCCTCCCGAATGCTGGGATTACAAGCGTGCGCCACCACGCCCGGCTAACAACTTGTTTTTGAAATGGATGTTTTCCTTATCGGGGTTCTTGTCTACAAAGAGCAAAGAATGACACCCACAGATAACAAAAAAGCAAGCAGTGAGTTTATTGTAAAGAGAATGAGGAAGCGAAAAAGAGACATCTTCCTTGCGGACAATGGTAACTCTGATGCCCGGCAGCTGCCTCTGAACACTACTTAGGAGTAGCACAAGCCAAGAGCTATCAGTTGCAAATTGCTTTCTCCCAAAGTCCAAATACTCTGCTGAAGAGAGACACAGGTCACCCCTAGGGGCCTTGATGTCTCGATTTCCAGTGGGTGCCTTCAAGTCACTACCTGAGAGTTGCCTGGGCCAAGTACCATCAATTACATACCGCCTTCTCTCAAAGCCAGCAAGACCTTCCAGAGAGAGAAAAGCTTCCAAAGGGAGAGGTTCCTAGAGTGGGTACCCATTTAGAGTGGCTAATCTAGGAGGTTATATACTTCTTTGAGTCCTTTTTCAGTTGGAGTCTCAGAGGTATTTTTCTGAGATTTGCATAGTGTATTTGCACAGTGTCCTTCTTTGAGTTTCCTTCTCTCTGTTGGGGTCCCAGAAGCTGTTTCCTGGACTCTCCTAAAGTCTCCTGCGATTGTTTATCAGCAGAAACAACTAGAGTTTTGTGAAGCTCTAGTCACTCTAAGGAGGCTTCTGATCTCATTATCACTTGACATTTGAGAGCTCTGGTCTTTTCAGGAGTTTTGGAAGTTAGTTAGCATCTGTTGCCTCTCAGGAAATGAATTTTTTTCCACATTGGCCTTCAGGTCCCATCTGCCTATTTATTTCTACCTCCTCATTTTTCCAGGTTAGAAAAACTGATGTTAGAACAAAAGTCATTTCTGGGTGTTTGTCTTTAATTTTATGAGAAGATTATACTGAGCTAGTTTACAAAAAAATTATCTTATGTATAATGCTTCTCTCTTTGTTTTCATCTCTTTTCCCTTCCTTTAATATATAAATTCAGGTGTTTTTTTTTTTTTTTTATCAAACCCTCTCCTCTTATTCACATTAAAACAGATCTTAAGCAATATGATTTAATATTAACATTTGTTAATTCTAGTTATAATGTTGTCCAGGTGAATGGTATATGAGTAATTTTATTCTTTAATTGGTTAGATTTTCTTCCACATTTAAAAAATGGTAGATGATTTGGATGAAATAAAGTGAAGATATTTGTTTATGAAAGTAAGCAGAAAAAAAATAAGTAGTAGTTAAAATGGGACATGAGGTAAGAAGAAAACATGTTTTAGAATTTTCCCACTATATATTCTATGACTTTGGAAACACCTATTAGAAATAGAGAGTGATGGTTAGGACAGAGGGCAATGACAGAATCTTGTGGTACTCAAAGATGAAGAACTTAAATGCGCAAGAGGGAAGATATGATGTCCACACAGGAAAAACTTGGCCAATGTAGCTGAATTGATGAGTAAATAAAACATTCTATGCTCTTCAGGAACCCCTGTAGGCATCCATTATTTAATTACATTTCTGAGTTTCCAACTGGACCCACATTTCCTGTGTTCACAGACTTTCTTTTCAATCAGAAAATATTCTCTTCTGTTTGTAGGAGACAAGGCTCTAAGGTTCATTTTCAGCCATCGGTTTGTGTATATGTGAGCACTTGATTGCAGGCACTGCTCTAGGTGGTAGAGAAACAGCCGTGGAAACTGCAGGCTATCTAACACATTGGCAGGTGATGATCAGCAATGGGAAGAGAATCCTGTAGTGTTAATTCGATAGTGAACTTGGCAATGTTGGTCAAGATGCTTAGGAAAGCCCTCTCTACAAGGTGGTATTTGAGCAGTCTTGAATGAAATGGGGGGAGGGAGGCCATGGTCAAGAGAATTTACTTGAGCAAAATTTTTTTTTTTTTGAAAAGTGTGAAGGTTCATTTTGATCTTACCTATCCATGAATGATGAGGTTTTGTGTCTCAGTTCTTTGCCTTCAGAAACTTCCCATATTTATCTTTGGCCTTTTCTAGTTTTCTTTGTTGCAAAGCAACATGCTTTTGTTATAGGCATGTTATGCACACCAGCAATCCTAGTACTTGGGAGACAGAGATAGGAGGATTGCAGCAACTTAACAAGATCTTGTTTCAAAATAAAAAATAAAAAGAGTTGGTGATGAAGTTTGAAGATAGTATTCTCCTGGTAATTCCCAGGACCCCTCCCCTCCACACACACTCACACACACTCACACACACACACACACACACACACACACACACACACGTGATCTAGTTTCCTCTGTTGTAGGCAAAGGCACAGTTCTCTTTATCTTCAGCGCCAGGCCTTAACATTGCTTTCTTTTTTTAATTCAAATTATTAACTGAAATTTTATAGAATAAAATTTATCTGTCATATTAAAGTTGCCCAAGAGGTTAAATCACTTTAGCTTAGGAAAGTGAATTAAAGTTGTACTATAATTTATTTGGTTATCTCTTTCCTATTTGTTTTCATAATTTAAGGGAATCTGTCTCCTGGCTAAAAATAAAATTTACATTTGGGCCTAGGACTCAATTCTAAGTCCCTTAGGAGTATTTTCTACCATAGGCTGTCTTTTTTTCTCCTTCCTCTGGCCTCTCTACTTGTATTTTGTACTCATCATACACTGGTGCCTTTAATGCATAACATCAATACTTTATCACTTGGATTTAAAAGTTAGTAGTGTCATATTCGTATTTCTTTATCCTATTCTATTCAATTTACTAAGTGTTTCAAACATTCCACTCTTTTCAATTAGCATCTGTATGTCCTAGATCACTTGGAATACAGTAATATACTCATTGCTCAGTCTTCAGTATCTCTTCAATTCTTTGTGACAGAGCCTCAAGCATAACATTTATCCAAAGCTAAAGATAAGTTTATTTTCTTTTTTAACCAACTCAATATAGAGAAGCAGTTTCTAGAAACTAGAGGATATTATGGTAAGTGAAATTAGCCAGCCTCAGAAAGTGAAGGGTCATGTTTTCTCTCATATGTGGAAGCTGGAGAGAAATTGGGAAACAAAAGAGGCTTTAACTGAATGAAGAGATATACCATTAGGATACTTGAATGGGGATTTGAGAAATGAGGAGGGGTGGAGAGGGGTGGGCTTGAAAAAAGAAACAGTTCAAACAATCCTATGTACATCCATGACGCCATCAATGCCAATTAAAATATTATGAGTGGGGAGGAGGAGGAGG
>PVLC010012831.1:0-43247 GCA_004027655.1 Graphiurus murinus
GAGAATGAAAAAGATAGGGAGGAAGACCTCACTTTGTTCTAAAAACTTCTTGAGTTGTTGTTTTCTTTTTTTTTTCTCCAAAAAAGCATTGTGTTTCCTTGCTTGCCCAACAATCCTTCCTTTGTTGAAACTCTTATTACAATGTAAGAAAACCTTATAAAGATGACTGTCCTTTCCACTAGATAAGACAATCCTTAAGGGTATAGTGCTTGGATGAATAGTACCATGTGTTTTTAAGAACATAAATGTGAGCTCTTATTTATTTCCACAGTCTTTAATGATGTTAGATTTCCACTTACCAGAAAGAAAACAATCTTTTTTTAACTGTTTATGAAGAAACTCTAGATGATAGGTAAAGCATTTCTTTACTTTTTCCACTGAGTCACTTTCAATCAATGCATAGTCTACTCAGAATATGCACCCAAGAAAGCCTTTGCTGCTCTTTTTTTATCTTCTTCCATTAAAATGACCTTGCTCTTTTCCTCTCTTTTTCCCATACTCTCTTTCCTGGGGTCCTGAACAAGTAGCCTTTGGTCTTTGTTGTCATAGCTAGAGAATCTTTTAGTGTTTTGGACAATTTTAAGTAAGCATGTACAGGTAAAAATAAAAAAAATAATATTTAGCTCATTAATGTTGACCTCTCATAGACTCACTTTGATGAATCATGTTAACAAGCCTTCTGCTCAGTTTCAAAGAAAGTAATCATCCTTCCCTAGGCCTAAATGCATGCTGATATAGTGGTATACAGGGACAGGAAGAAGAAGGTGAGAAAAACATAAATTCCAGTATTGTCATAATTATAAATTATTTTTAATAACTCAATAATGTGATGAAACATATATCAATCTGAAGAAGAATAGTAATGTGTTGTGGTTTGGATAAAGAATTATTATTACTGTTATCATTATATTATATTTTATAGCTACAGTCTTCCTGGAGTTTTGGAAAAGGAGAAGAAGTGTATTGACCTATGCTTGGGACCTTATTGAGTGGGAAGAAGAAGAGGTGAGATGTTAGGAAAACCAGGAGACAAACAAAGTGGGATATAATATAATGCTGAAAACTACTCAGTGGCCTACCTGCATGTTAAAAGCAGTGATACACCAATAAACTTTCTTCCATGTATTTCACTAGAAGGATTTCTTCATGAAGATAATGAAGTCAATGATGACGCATGTGTTTTATAAACCACTCCCATAATGTTCCCTTAAGTACCATTAGTAGAAATTTATGCTAATTAAAATACAGCTTGGAGTCCATTTTGAAAATAATGGGCAAATTATTTTTAAAAGGCATCTTTGTGAAGACAATGTAAAAGTAGGCCAAATTTAGGATTATGTATCAATTCTTGGAAGAATTTTTAATTTGTGGCTTTGATATTTAGTAACTTCAATTTCTCCTATAGGAAACACTCCGTCCCCAATTTGAAACAAAATATTACAAGATGGAAGTAATAAATCCCATCACAGGAAAACCTGAGCCACATCAGCCTTCATCTGACAGAATCACTCGTCTGCTCGTGTCTGTCTCAGGAATATTCTTCATGGTAAAGCACAGCCATCTGCATCAGAATGTTGTAGGATTCCAGGGTTAAAATGTATTCTGTGAGCATACTTCTAATCACAGTACTTGGGAGGCTGAGACAGAAGGATCACAACAACAGCCTCAGCAACTCAGGGAGACCCTGTTTATAAATAAATAAATAAATAAATAAATAAATAAATAAATAAATAAATAAATAAGGTTGAATGTGTAGCTCAGAGGCGGGATGTTCCCTGTGTTCAATTTCCAGTACAATGCACACACACACCAAAAAAAAAAGAAAAAGAAAAAGAAAAAGAAAAAACTCTACAATATTCTGTAATAACCATTTATTTTGTGAGCCTGAAGATGTAAAAGAAACCTTTTCCTTTTCAATACCTTAGTAATTAATTTATTAGAAATAGAAATCACAGTAGGTCATGGACACTTTTTTTTTAATGGTAGTACTGAGGGCCTTACCAAGTTGCTGAAGCTGTCCATGAACCTGTGATCCTCCTGTTTCAGCCTCCCAAGTACTGGAATTTCAAGCATACACTATCACACCCAGCAGGTCATGGGCATTTTATGAAGAAAAAGTGTATTCCTCTTTAAATAAAACCTTTATTGGGATAAACAGAAATATTCTAAGATAAAAATGGAAATTATATGAGTGGTCCTGATGAATTGGATATCCTGTGTTAAATCATTCCATTTGAAGAAGGAAATTGGGCAGAATTTGATATTTAATGAGATCACACTAAGACAACTTCGACATTTCTTGTTTCTTTTTGTTGTTTTCAAATTTGTTAGTTTAATTTTATTTTACTTTTTGGTGCTGATTGAACCCAGGACTTCTTACATGCTTAGTATGCAATCTTCCACTGAGCTACATCCCAGGCCCTATTTATGTAATTGAAATAGCAGATACAATTATAGGTGTATATTGTGTACAGTGTTTAAAGTGTATATGCACTGTGGAATTATGTTTAGCTAGAGTATGCATTACCTCATAGAATTATCATTTTAAACTTAAATTTTATACTATTTATTCTGACGAATATATAGTACTTCCTTCACAGATAACATCTAATCTGTGTATCCTTTCTTAGAAAGGCCTTCAACTCTGGGGGCAGTGTATTTGGTCTGTGATGTTTGCTTTTGATTTGTGAGTGATGCTAAGTACAGGTGTCTTCTCTGATCTTTCACGTCACAGATCTCTTTGGTGATCACTGCAGTGTTTGCCGTTGTGGTATACCGCCTGGTTGTCATGGAAAGGTTTGCATCATTCAAGTGGAATTTCATCAAACAACACTGGCAGTTTGCAACATCTGCTGCTGCTGTCTGTATCAATTTCATAATCATTATGTTGCTGAACCTTGTAAGTATTTACAGTGCTATTTTTAACAGGTAAAAATGGGAGAAATAACTGTTTCCTTTGTATTTGAAGATACTTACATTGAAGCCAAAATAGGCTGCATTTCTGGCAAAGACAGCTCATTTTAGCAGAATGCATTTTGTCTATATGGTTTAAATGATGGATTTTTTTAAATGAAAAGCAATGCTAGTTGTATTGTCTTAACTGCCTTTTGTGTTTATGATCTAGGCTAGTGATCACTTCCATTTATTGAGTATCTGGTGTATACTAGAGATGGTGCTATGTGTATTTCTACAAATAAGGGATTGTTTGGATTGCTGGTCCCAGTAGCACATGCCTATAGTCCCAGCAATTCAGGAAGCTGAGGCAGGAGGATCACATGCTTGGGGTCAGTCTGGCAACTTAGTGAAACCCTGTCTCAAAGGAAAAAAAAATGAAATAAAAGTTTAAAAAAAGACTGTATTGTAGCTTGTTGGCATAATGCACCTAGGTTCAAGCCATAGTGCCAAAAAAAAAGTGGGGAGGGGGGAGGGTGGATTGTTTAGATTTAAAAGCTTCTCAATTAAATTCCATTTTATAGGAGAAAAGTAAAAGAAAATCTGTTCGAAAGTAAAGTCTTGTTATCATCACAGCCTCAGATGAAATGGAAGACCATTAGGCAGCTACTCCATTTTTCATTCTCTGGATCAGCCCCTTCTCCCCCACTTTCCCAATGTTCTCTTTGGACATCTGCCCTCTTGTATCAGATGGATGAAGTTCTTTACCTACATATGATCTTTCTTTCTGCCTTAATCTATTGTGCTGTGACATTATTATAACTCAGTAATTTTCTTTGTGTCTAGCTATGTGGTCATTTTGTTAGGCGTGTATGTACTAATTTCTCAGAGAGAGCATCTTTTTGTTTCAATACCAAATGCATTTACTGACTCATGGTTCAAATGTCTATGTCTGAGAGGGCTGACATTGTATTTGGGCCTACCTCTTCAACAAAGTCAATGAATAAAAACCATTTTCTTTCTAAAACCAGGAGGCAGTAATTAACACATTAAGAATATTTTTTCAATTCATCCATCAGCCCCCAAAGGTTGATATTCTCTCCATCAATGAATGAGGAAACTAGGAGGGCTTAAATAACTTGTGCCAAGTAGTAAGTGCTAATGCTAGAATATTTGCATTGGTATGCAATTTATATAGATAGCTGAGCAATACACAAATAATGACATATTTTGCAAAGGGAGATGGGACCATTTGCTATTTCACTATAAAATAGTCAGAAAACACCTTAAGAGAAAAAATGAGTAGTCACTGTGATAAATGAGTACATTTTAAGGCCAGGACAATAGTTAACATCTTATACTGATTTTGCTTTCTTCAGTTTTGGTTTAATTTGTCGAAGGAAATTATTATTTATGGCATATACAAAGAAGTCATAAAACACTGTAACTTATGACTGTGGGCCATTTAAAAGATACACTAAACATTGAAAAAGTACAATGGTAGATAATTGACTGCTCTGAAAATTAATCTAGAATTTAAACAAAGACAGAATATTTCCTGAGCAAACATAAACCTGCTTTTAAAAACACATTTCACAAACACAATACTAAAAATGAAACTAAAGAGCATTTACATCTACATAGATAGCAGTTGCAAGTATAAATCAAAATATGAGAATTTATCTTGGGGAAGTAAGATTATAGGTATTTTTTTCTGTTGTATTATCTACGATTTATCAGACACTTTGAATTTCCTAAATTTTCTACAATAAAGTTATATTACCTTTAAAAGTAGCAAAAGACAAAATTGTATAATAATTTCTCCTATTCTATTTTAAGGGAATCATCAATAATGTAACCCAAGGCTTATGTAGAGATATTGGCATAATATTATTATTTAGAGTAGCAAAAACTGGAAAAGAGACACGCTAAATGACCAAAAGTAAGAAAGTGTTAATTCAAATTCTTTATAGTGTGGTATCATATAACTTTTTAAGTGTTATTTTCATATTGTTTAAGAGTATAAAATCCAGTTTTATAAGATGAATAAAAAGTTTACTTAATTCTATTTTTCTAGAATACACACACACACACACTAGAAATTATAAAGAATAACAGTCAAATATTAACAGTTTTATCTCTCAGTAATAGGATAAAAGTGACTCACACTTTTGATTTAATATAACTTTTTCTGACCATTCCAATATTTAATATCAATTTATAAATAGACAATATAAAATTTTCTTCTAACACCTAGCATGATGTAAAATTTAAACAAGTTGTAGATAGAATGCAGTTTTTCCTTTCTTACTTTATATTTGAATCACCCACAAAACCACAGCCACATAGGTAGCATCTTCAGGTCACTTTTATAATTTTGTCTTTTACCAAGTAAAGAGAAGCCTGATGACCTCCCAGTGCACATGCACTCTGCTCCTGCAGCCTCATTTCTGCTGCCCTTTCTCCTCTGCCTTTCTCAAGATTGTCCAGGCTTCCACCAGTCTGAACTCAGTATGGTCAGTCATTCAAACTGGTGTCCTGGCAAAAAGCTGTGGACTCTGGACACAGACAAAGCAGAGATTTGTGACTTGGCCTGTGTGACCCTGGCCATCACCTGTAACATCTATGAACTTCCATCTCTTGATCTTTCAAGTGAAGGAGGTAAAACTAACACATACGAAAAATAAGAGACTAAATGTGTCTTTTCCTAAGGCATAGAAGATGCTACTGAATACATTTCTTTCCTTCAATATTTGCTTCTCCTCAGTATTTTAAAAATTTTAGTTTTTTATAAGGCTATTTTTCTTTTTCCTGATTATAAATTAATAATACTTTCTTTATTTTTCCCATTTTTCTGATCATTAAGATAGTTTATTTATTTCCCGTCAGTCCAAGATGTAGAAATGATTATGATCTTTCTTTTAGTCTTTTTAAACTCTTTGTATAATGCCTGCATTTATCAATATTTATTCCTTAATCTTTTTTCCTTTAGATGTTATCTATTACCCATTCAAAAAATTTAAATACTCAAAGTTGTCTTTGAAGAGAAAGAATCACATATGATTTGTTGTATTATCAAGTATGCTCAAAACTTTATCAAATGAAATTTTTAAAAAAATATTTAATGAGCACATACAGGAATCATACAGTATATTTTTCAGTAGTTATTCTTTGAATGTCTTCTTTTTATCTTTTTAAAAATCTATTATATTTATTTCTGCTTTGAATTATTATTCAATAATTGCCTTGTTATTATAAAATGTTTTAAAGTATAAAAATATCTAAAATATTAAGCAGGAGTTACCTTCCTCAATCCATAATGCTACCCAGCCCTTTCCCTACCCTGAGTCTAATTGTACCCACTGGCAGTAATCTGTGTTAATGGTTTCATGTTTCTTTATTTCCTACCATCACCTTACATTAATTATTATTGCCCTCCAAAGACATAATATGTTCCTTTGTGTATTTGGTAATTTGTTCCAAGGATCTACTGATCTTCAAAAATATCTCAAGTGAATTAACGAAGATGGGGAATATTTCATAGACATAGAAAATGAAGAAGCCAAAAGCATTTAATTAATTTTTGCTTAGGAAGGCATGCATGACTGTTCTGGGAACAGAAATCTAGGCTCAGGGTCCATTCCTCTGTTCTCACCTCATGACATAACCATTATCTCAGTTAAGAGAGGATTTGTCAGACAGGAGCCTGTCTTTGAATAAAATGGGAGCTTTACCCTCAAACATTCTTCTTACTGAAGGCTTCTTTTTCTTATTACTGATAGTGTGAAAATTGAAGTTTCCATTGTTTTACCAGACTCCAGTTTTACAATATTCTAGCTGCTTGCCTGGGTGGTACTGGAGATTAAAACCAGTGGTGTTTTACCTCTGAGCTATACCCTCAGCCCTGTTTTTTTCTATTTTTTATTTTGAAATAAAGTCTTGCTAAGATGCTGAGGGTCTCACTAAGTTCCTGAGATTGGCTTCGAACCTGTGATCCTCTTATCTCAGCCTCCCAAGTACAGATGTGTGTCGCCACTCCTGGGATGTAGTTGCTTTTCAATCAGTAAACTCTGAACTATTTCACCACCTACCCCTATCTCAAATTACCACCCCTTATCTAGAATCACAATTATCTTTCTTACATATAGTTTTCTGTCTCATAAAGTTCATTTTTAACTTATTTTCACCAACTTTGTGTATTTGGTGAGGTTTAATGCATTTTTTTCTTCCAAAGCACTTGCATTTTACATGAAACAAAGGCTACACATAATAGAAATCTTATTTCTACTTATATAAATGAGATGTCTGGAGGCAGGTGAGGGAAGTATTATTTGAGTCACAAAAGTAATCTTTTGAGATGCTCAAAATCCCACTGGCTCCACTTAATTGAATATTAGAGCCTATGCAACTTCTTAGTGATAAAAAGCAAACATCTGTAGTTCTTGAGAGAAGTCAGCACTTAGCTTTTCCTAAATGTTTATTTCTACTCATTGGGCATTTCACATAAAGAATCAGGCATTGTTGGAAGTAGACTAGACTATAAATACTTCTTTTTTGCCCTTGCAACTAAGAAGATTTTAAAATAGATTTAGCATAAAGGAAGTGAATATGTGGCCAACTGAAAAGAATGTTACATTCTCCAGATTTAATCACTGTAAAGAAAAGAATGTGAAAAGAATGTTATATTCCTCTGATTTAATCAGCATGAAATAATCATGCTCTTCTGGATTTATGCATTTCCTTCCTACTCAAGATGTCAGAATGTTCACAAATTATTAAACAGCCCTCTGATTCACCTGAATACACAGGATTAATTAAGAGCTTAATCAAACAAAGTTGGATTAAAATGTCAAATATTATATCACCAAAATGTTCATCTAGAAAACCAAATGCTGTCTCTTGTTATCTTATTTTCAGGCCCAAAATAAACATATAGCTAATAAAAATGTGCTTTTTATTTCTTAATAGCTTGAATTTAGGGTCTCTGTGCCTCTCTTTTCCCCAAATGAAGGACTTGGCCTCAATAAAAATCTTCTATTACTCTAATGCGCTTTTCAGCTATAAGCCATTTGCATTAAGTTATTAAAATGTAGGCATGGCAAATAGTTTAAATCAGTCAAACTCTTGTTTAAATTAGGAACCCTTAAGGTATAATGCACTGTCAGAAATCTTGGTCCATTTTTCCTGCATTTCTTTTATCTCTTTCATCATATCCGTGGCTAACTGTTGTGAACTGTGCCTCTGAGACCTCTCCTATCTATTCCCTTCTCACCATCCTCCTCACTTCCTTAGTTCAGTTACTTAACATGTCTTGCTTGCCCTTTCCCAGCAGTCTTCTAACCAGTTGGTCATTTTATCTCTATTATCAACTTTTTTTATCTTGATCCATATGACTGTCAAGCAATCTAAATTTACAAATTTAATCTTTTCTTTTTTTATGCTTGCAAGTGTTCAACGGTTTTCCATCACCTCTGACATAAATTCTAAGTTCATCAGCCTGGCACAGGAGGTCTTCCATTGAGGAAAGCCAGTTTTTCTCTCTGTGGAAGTTTGTGTCTCATGTCTTGGTCCCCTCTTTTCATGTCCTGTGTTCCAGCCTACAGAGTTGATTTTCATTTTTCCTCCAGCACTTTGCTACTCTACATGCTTGTCTTGGTTCACAGTGCTTCCTCTGTCTGAAAGGGCTTTGTCACCCTGGAGAATATTTCTTTATCTTTGAAAATACCTGTTAAGGGTCACTTCCTCCATTGAGCTTATTCTCAACATCTTATAAAGAAGCGCATAATCTCTTCTTTGTTTTTGTTTTCCTCACAAGGTTCTTGGACATGCCACTTCTCCCACCCATCAGCCCCTAGTAGAATTCAACAGACTTTTTGTGAATATCCCTCTGTTGAGGTGCTTATCATCTCTTGTCTATCCTATCAACCTGTTCAGCTTATATGAGCAGGGGCTATCACATCATGTTTGTATTTCCAGGTCTTTGTCTAATGCCTAAAAGGTACTTAGAATGCATCCTTCAAATGAATTTGAAATATTTTATTTTCCAAATGTCATAGCATGTTGCATATTACATATGCTCAAAATAGTTTTTGTTAGTAGAATTGTATTTTCATTGTCTTTCTACCTTATTGTACTTATTTTAAGTCAAATTAATTACTAAGATATATATTCTCTAAACATGTAAAAATAGATTATAGCATCCCTAAATACATATAGAATTGGGGAGAAAAAATATAAGACAATGTAATTAAAATTTGATTATAATTCCATTTTGCAGAGCATGAAAGTAATTTTAAAAATTTAAGATTTAATGTTTATAATTTTAAAAAGTGTTTTCTCTTCTTATTTCACATCAAATTACCTGCAACACTATTGAAAAACTATAGATCCTGTAGTTCCATTCAGAACCTCTGTTGTGGGGCTAGGAAAACTGAATTTAAAGTAAAGCATTCAAAACCCATCTCTGGGAATTCTCATCCAATCAACCTCTAAAATAGCATTAGAGAATAGTTGATTTAAGAATCTCAGGTAATTTTGATGCACACAGCCAAGAGTAGAAACCATATTAAACCATTTGAGAATAAATGGCAAATAATTAGAACTTTAATATATTATTTTAACTTATCTTTATAAAATTATAGCTTTTTAACCTGCAATAACAAAAATGGAAAATGAAGAATTACTTGTTCTCAATCCCATGTTTTTTGTGTTTTTGTTTTGTTTTGTTTTTAATTTTGCATTCCTCTGGAAATGCAATGCTCCTTGTAGGTGCCATAAGTGGCATGTTACTATCATATCAGAAAGTATATTTTATACCTTTATTGGTGCATTATAATCTCACATCATAATGTAATTCATAGGGATAATGACATACATGTCCACAGCACTTGGTGGGCATTTTCCTATCTCCTTCCCCTTTTCCCATGCAGGGTATTGAAATTGACATTGGTATTCTCACATATGCACATAACGTAGATGGAAGTGTTTCCTTCATTGATCCTCTCTCTCCCGCCTCCCCTTCCCCTAGATAGACTCCCTGCCTCCACTATAGTTTCTCCTCCATTATCTGAAGTCCCTCTTGTATCCCAATTACTCCCTAGCTTTTCCATATGAGAGAAAACATATGATCCTTCACATTCTGTGACTGAATAATCTCGCTTAATGTAATGTTCTTGGGTCCATCCATTTTCCTACAAATTACATTATTTTATTACTGAGTAGAAATTCACTGTATGTATATTCCATATTTTTGTAATCCATTCATCTGTTAATAGACACCAAGATTGGTTCATAATTTGGTTATTATGAATTATGCTTCTATGAACATGGATATGCATATATCACTGTAGTTCTATGATTTCCAGTCCTTTGGAAAAGATACCCAGGAGTGGTATAACTGGATCATATGGTGGATTCATTCCTAATTTTCTGCGGAATCGCCATAGCAGCTACACTAATTTGCAATTCACCAACAGTGTAGAAGAATTCCAATTTCCCTACATCCTTGCCAGCACTTATTGTTTTTTTGACTGTTTGATAATTGCCATTCTGATCGGGGCTATATGTATGGAATCTTGGTGTAGTTCTGATTGGTATGTCCCTGGTTGCTAAGGATGTTGAACATTTTTCTGTATTTATTGACATTTGTATCTCTTCTTTTGTGAAGTGTTTATTTAATTCAATTGATCATTTCTTATATAAGGAAATACTTTTAAAATATTTTAGTTAAGCTGGGCATGGTGAGGTGGCACACAGTCCTACTACTTGGGAGGCTGAGACCAGAGGATCCAGGTCCATGGCTAGCCACAGCTACTTAGTGAGGCCCTCCACAACTTAGTGAGATCCTATTTCAAAATAAAGAATAAAAAATAGGACTGGGGGTGTAGCTCGTAGGTAGGATGCCCTTGGGTTCAATCTGTAGTACTACAAAAAATATTTTAGTTAAAATTAAAAATGTGAAGTTATTGTCATATATATATTCCCAGTAAATCCTTAACTAATTTTCTACATTACAACAACATGACATCTGTCTGGCATCATGATTAATGAGTAATTCTTAAGAAAAAATAGAAATATCTGAGAAGTACTCTTATAGTTTGAAATATCTAGGATTAGACCAATTAAATCTTTGAAGCATAGTGAATAGAAGAATGAATTACTTCTATTTCATTTTTAAAATCCCTTCACTATATACATAACACACCAGAAGAAGAAGAGGGTGGAGGAGGAGAGGAGGAGGAGGAGGAGGAGGAACTAAATACATTTGGTTACAGCACTCCATGCTGGGTTTTTGTTTTGTTTTGTTTGTTGCAGTACTGGGGATTGAACTCAGGGGCATTCTACCTCCTAGCTATACCCCCAGCCCTATTTTTTATTCTTTATTTTTGAAACCGGGTCTCACTATCACACTAAGTTGCGGAGTGCCTCACTAGGTAGCTGAGGCTGGCCATGAACCCAGATCCTCCGGTCTCAGCCTCCCTCCCAAATGCTGGGATTACAAGCGTGCGCCACCACGCCCGGCTTCCATGCTGATTTTAGAGTCTTGTTCACCCTTGATCCCTTTCCATCTTTAGAATCCAGAGCATACATTTCCATGATATTTTGCAAGGGCCTGATCAATGAAAGCTTCAAAATAGGCTTTCCTTTCATTAATATCTGTTCATCAATTATAACATAAATAGGTTATTATGGATTAGGGTGGATCAAAGGGTTGGACTACACATCTTAACCAGGAAAGGAGCAATGCCAAATGAATCATTTAATAAAAAGGTTAGCTTTTTAAACGTATTTGTTTAGTTTCTTTATGCCTATGTCCATAGTTTCAAAAAATTCAGAGGGTATATAATTGGAAAAAGCAGTCTCTTCAGTTCTGCAAAAGTCTGCCAGGAGTTCATTTTTACAGTGAAAAATTTTACAGTGAAACTGTATGGTGGGGCTCTGACTCAGAGAAAAATGCAATAAACAATTGTACAAGTCCCTGACATATCCTGCACAATGACCTTGTCCTCTCCCTGCCTTTGCAGTTTCCTGCCTCCACCCAGTCTATTTGGCATAACACCCAAACAAGGCATTAGTGCAAAGTTGATGACTTCTCAGCTCAGAAAGAATTTTAAAATCATTACCGTGGTCAACCATGCCCTAATAAAATGTTTTTTTTCTCTGAGTCAGGCATGGTGATGCATGCCTTGTAATTCTAGTACTTGGGAGGCTAAGACAGAAGGATAGCATGTTTGAAGCTAGCTTCACCAACTTAGCTAGAGCCTGTATGAAAATAAAAAATTAAAAAGGGCTAGGCATAGCTTGGAGGTAGAATGTCCCTGGGTTCAATCCCCAGTACAAAAAAAAAAAAAAGTCTGTCTTTGAAATCTTTATGATTCATCTCTTACTAACTAGTTCACTCTGTTATTTCTGCCACTCCTATCCATCTCATTTTTATACCCACTATGAAAAACATCAAGTCCATGCCAGTTTCAGGGCTGTTGCATTACTGTTTCAGTGTCCCCAAGGTGTTTAGCCCAGGTTTTTGCTTGGTTCCATTCCCATGCCTCTGCTCAAGCACCATCCTCTTTAAGAGGTGTTCCTGAACACTTTACCAAGTAGGACTCAGTACCCAGCACCATTCTCAGATTTGCTTGATTTTTCCTCAGGGCATTTTTAAGAGTGACATGCCACACCACAGGGTAGAGCAAAGTGGGCCAGCCGCTTTGCTTGTCGGGGCGAGCGAGAGGGAGAGTGTAGAGGCCGGGCCCACCACCCTGGGGAGTTGGGGAAGCCCCCCCAAAAACAGCACCAGCAGGGGAGTCCAGTCAGGGTGTCAGGCAGCGCCACAGGAACTCAGCTTTACTGGAACACACAATAGTTTATATGGGAAGGTCAGGTAGGGAGGTAAAGCAGGGGAGGGGGAGCCAATGGGAGCAGATCTAGTCACCAATAGCTGCAGGGGAGGGAGGTAGGCCTTTCCTTGACCCACCCACCGGCTTCCCTAGGTGGGAGGGTCATATTTGACCAAGAAAGGTGTGTGTGTGTGTGTGTGTGTGTGTGTGTGTGTGTGTGTTTGTGTGTTTTACATAGGGTCATTTTCCCCTCACTATTCAGTCCATTTCACATACTCATTTACATGCACACACAACTTGCCCAGCCAAAGTGATCACTTCCATGTACCATATACTTGGATATATTTAACATCTGGTTTCTTTTTGCACTTGATAGTTTTGGAGTTAACAATTCCTCTGTGGAGACTGATGTTGTAACTCATTATCATGGTGGTATCAATCAGCCATAGATAGCATCTGAGCCTGGAAAGATGCAGGTTTCAACTACCCCAGAAATCTTTCCAATAGCAATACAAACTCTATTGTGATTTATAATATTCTTCCAAAGTTATTGTAACCCACTGGGGCATCCTGGTACAGATGCCATGTTTGCAGGCAGGCTCTATGTACTAAATATTCAAACAAAAATCTTGAAATGTGACAAGACACAGCAGAGATGGTGCAAGACAGCTATGACAGCAACTTCTAACTTTGTCAATTGCTTAGTGTTATATCAGGCCAGGAGCTTGACCTCCTAAGCCTCAGTTTCATGTTCTGTAAAATGGAGATTATTATGCATACGTAATACAATTGTTGCCAAGGAATAATAATATATGTATTATTTGGTATAAGAAAAGTACTCTAAATGGTAGGTATTTAAATAGAATTAACTTTCACTTCTTATGAGAGCATTCAACTCAATGCTAGAAGCACAGTAGCTGCTCAAGTGCTTTTGTCAGTTGATCAAGTTCACCTGTTGTACATCTTGGAGCACTTGCTATAGTCACCTTACTTGACAGATGAGGCATGGGAAAGAACATATTAGAGTGAGAAAAACTTTGGTGCTCATGAATCCAATGTAATCTTGTCCTCAAATTTGAAAAGGATATCAAGGATAGCTGTGAATATAGTTAAATTTTTTTTAATGAAGCAAAAATCTCCACTGGGGGGAAAGTATGAGACTATCATACTCAGTGTAATCTTTCTGTCTGAAGATGTTTTAGATCTTAAAAAGAGGTAGATTTGCGCCATAGCTGAGATGAATAATCACAAGAGTTTTCTTGAAAGGACTGTCAGGGAATGTGAACAACTCTTTAAGTGTGAAGATACATATCTTAACTTTTCATGCCAACACACAAGGTTATTGGAATTATTATTCTAAACAATAATTTGTGAATTATATAGGTTTGTAGTCATATTCACATACACATACATATACCCACAAACATATTACCCTCACATCAGTAACAAATATACCTTCATAACTATATTTACTTGCAATATTGTGAAATATGTGTCCTTTACTTGAGTCTGTATAAATGATGGTCACATTATATAAGTGAAGGAAGATACTACCAGAAGATAAAACATGTTAACAGAAAAATCTATTGTATATAATGTGATTTACAAATTCAACTTATGATTCTCTTTTAAATAGCCACCAAAAAATTTTGTGTATGTATATGTGGTGCTAGGAATTGAACTGGGGGCATTCTACTTCTGATCTACACCCTCAACCCTGTTTTGTTTTTTTTATTTTGAAACAGGGTCAGGCTATCATCCTGTCTCAGCCTTCCAAGTACTGGGATTACAGACATGCACCATCACACTATCTTTTTTTTTTTTTTTTTCTTTTAGAGATGTAAACTTTCGCACTTTTTTTAAATAACAACTTGGAAAATCCTTTATCAATAGTAGTCAATAATACACAATTAAAACTTCCATCCTGGAGGCTAGGACTGGAGGATCCAGGTTCGTGGCAAGCCTCGGCGACTTAGTGAGGCCCTCTGCAACTTAGTGAGATCCTGTTTCAAAATAAAGAATAAAAAATAGGGCTGGGGGTGTAGCTCAGAGGGAGAATGCCCCTGGGTTCAATCCCCAGTATCAAAAACAAAACAAAACAAAAACTTCCATTTCACCTTCTAGCATGGCAAAAATCTCTGCTCAGCCATTAACTAACTGAACAGCTTTTATTTACTTTTTGTCATATTTACCAAGTAGATTGAAAAATGAAGGTACATGAATGACCAGAAAAGACTTCTTATTGCAGATAAAAAGTTTATCTAGATGTATATATGACGCATGTATTATTTATGTTTCTATATACATTCATATTATATCATTTTGTGTATGTTGTTATGTAAAGCACTACGTGGTAAGTTATAATAAATATTTCTACTTCATTTAAAATATAACCACTTTGTGGAACACACTAGTTGTTTCTTGGAAAAATGTAAGTACCAGGCTTTTATAAAACAAAATGGATAATATTTACTTTCTGTTCTCTCTGTTGTAGGCTTATGAAAAAGTTGCTTTCCTCCTCACTAATTTAGGTAAGGCCATTTTTCTTATTAATAAGAAAATAATATGGACATATAAATCTATAGTTGCATTATGTATTTTAGCATTTTAATAACTTCAGTTACATAATTATTTATGAATAAAATTAGAGGGGTGGTACAGAAAACTTGTCTACATTGAATAAAAATAGACAATGCATGTAGTTAAAAAATATCCTAACTAGAAGTTTGCAAACTCTTTTCTTTTTTCTTGCTTTTTTCCCTCAATTTTTCAGTTCTTTTGGGGTTTTCCCCAGTTTTTATTTTTATCAAAATACTATACACATGTGGCTTAAAAGACAAATCTATATTGGAAGACTTAATAAGGAAAATCAGTCCTTTGCCACATTAATCATTTCTATTTTCTATATCCCCAAGGAAATGGATTTGATTTTTAATATTTTTTATGTTTCTTCTGTTCCTCCCCAACCTATTTCTAAATAACTTTCTTTTATTACTATTACTGGATTTTTATCTTTGAATAATTATTTCCTTCCCATTATAAAAGTGCTAATTCTAAAAACTTAAGGTCCTTACTGCTCCTTTAGTGCTCTGTCCACCCATGCCCCCCATTTATCATCTGCTACACACAAACTGTTATTTTTCCTCCCTCCAAAGTTGTTATTGCCAAATATTTAGCCAAATTTATGCTTACTTACATCGTTATTTTGATAAAACAATTTTTGTCTCTAAAGCATGATGTGTAACATAATTATGTTTTAGTGCAACTTTTACATTTTCATGAAAATGGATTATTTTTACTTAATTTGTTTGCTTTCCTTCATTTACCCCCAATTTTTGCCAAGACTCTAAATTTCCTTGGAATCTTTTCAAATACATCAAGTATTCTGTATACTTGATTTTCTTTTTATAGATATTAAATTGCTGAGGATGATTTTGAACCTATGATCCTCCTGTTTCAGCCTCCCAAGTACTGAGATTACAGGCATGTACCACCATGCTTGGTTCCCGTTTGTTTTTTATAGGAAGAAATATATGATATTTACTCTAAAGTTATCTTTTTTCTCTTTGATTTCGTGGTTGCTGAGAATCATATCAAGATGTTTGTTAGCTCTTCCAAACAATGAGTTAATCTGTAGTAGTGAACTATGCATATTTAAGATAAATCTGGATCTCAGGGTACAAATTAATTCAACAGATGAGTTTTTATTTTGTCAAACAGCAGTCAAAACTACCTCACTCTGATACAAACTTAATATGTAGTAACTTACTAATATACATACTACTAATTTTAAAGAGCAAAGAAATTAGCAATGACTCGTGATAATGGAGAATAACTAGCTTATTATCAATAACTAGCTTCATTAGGGAAAATGTCAGAGATCCTGGTCCAGAAATACAGTCCCCTAGAAAGCATATTCTTCAAGTCCAAAATTTGTCTTCTCTTTCAAGTTACAAACCAGTTCAAACTGAGCCACAATTTGCTATAAATATATATATATATGTATATGAATATATATATATATATGTATATGAATAGTACAGAATGTTGAGAAATAACTGCTTTTTTAACCTAGGATCTCTGTAATAGAGATCCTAGGTTAAACTTCAACATTGTCATCGTGGAAGTAAACTATATTGTCTCAATTATTGCTGCATAACCAATTACTCAAAACTTGGTAGTTTAGAGCAACAATTTAGGGTGTGTGTGTGTGTGTGTGTGTGTGTGTGAGAGAGAGAGAGAGAGAGCGAGAGAGAGAGAGAGAGAGAGCGAGAGAGAGAGAGAGAGAGAGAGAGAGAGAGAGAGAGAGAGAGAGAGAGAGAGAGAGAGAGAGAGATTGATTCTGCAACCTAGAGTAGCCCAAAGGTAGTTTTCCTGGTCTGTGTAGTAATCAACTGGGCCTGAGATCTGTCAGATGTCCTGTTCACTCCTATATCTGGCACCTCATGTGAGATTATTGGCCTTGGCTTCATCATTCTTCATGGGCATGGCTAGTTTGGGTTTGTTCTTAGAATAGTAAGACTTCTTACATGACAACTGTCTTCCAATGACAATACCCCTCTAACACAACACACACACACACACACACACACACACACACACACACACACACACATACGTGCTTATCAAGCTTCTGCTTGAATCTCACTTGCTAGTCTTCTGTTGGCCAGAGAAAGTCATATGCCTACATTCAAAGTCAAGATTAGAGGCAACTCCACTAGGGTGTGTATATTTAGAGGAGTGATTCACTTTGTACCCATACAAAGACTATCTATGTACAGTCTTTCTAGTATAATGCAATATGCTGAGAACATTGTAATCTAGGTCAGAATATACAGAGCAACTAGATGGTACTCAATATACCTCCAACTTGATTTGTAATCTTCTATTTGGAATTATCTTCCCCAACCAAATCTTAGTAGCCTTTTCTCATTTAAAATCTTTCCGCTGTGGAATCTTTGTTGGTTCCCTGATTTTCCATCCCACAATGTTCCCATAACAGCCCTTCATAAAAATGAAAAATTGTTAAGGCCAAGACATTGAATGTATTTACCTCTGATGTTCTTAGTCTTTCTTATAATTTTGGTATGCATTTATTCATAAATTTAATAAATAAGGAATACCTAATATTATTGGCAAGATAATAATGAGACAGACCACTATAAGATTTATATGCATTATTATTTTAATAAGCTTAAATTTCACCTGCTAATATTTTTATTGCAGAATTTTAAATTAGATAACAAGTGAAAATGGTTTGTAGTTCTTTAGTTGTCCTGCCCTTGTGCATTTTGGGTGTGAGAGATTATACTAATTTCACAGTTAACAAGATAGTTCAGTACTCACCATCAAGTCATCAGTCTATTCCAGTATTCAATAGGGGACCAGCAAGTACCTATCAAAAGAGTGAATAAAATATTTAAAACACAGGTAAATCATGAATTCTGCCACATTTAAAGAATACAGGAGAAAAAAATAAAACAAATCAGCAAACAAATACAAAAATAAGTTATGTGTTTGTATTTACCTCCAAATCTATCATTCTGTCTATCTATCTATCTATCTATCTATCTATCTATCTATCTATCTATCGTCTATATTAAGAATTGACCTTTTGAAGACTGGAACTCAAATTAAACTTCAACAAATAAAATCTAGCTCTATGTTGGTAAAAAGAAACATAATTTAATCCAAAAAGATGGAAATGACAAGGAAGAAGAGTGCGTACTTCAAAATAATAATACTAAAATCAGAGATGACTAAGTTAATATTAGGCAAATTAGAGTTTAAATTATATTTGAGGATTAAACAGAGATATTTCATATCACTTCTTTCAGAATATCCACGAACAGAATCTGAATGGGAAAACAGCTTTGCCTTGAAGATGTTCCTTTTCCAATTTGTCAATTTAAACAGTTCTATTTTCTATATCGCTTTCTTTTTGGGAAGGTAAGTCAACTATAGATAGATAGATAGATAGATAGATAGATAGATAGATAGATAGATAGATAGATATAGCATCTATGTATATAATTATAACATCTATGTATATATAATATCTATGTGTATATATATATATATATATATATATATATATATAATCTTTGCAGAGTAAAAAACACAATGAACAGTTAGTTCCCTTGCCAATTAACTTAACAGAGGTGTTAAATTCTTGAGCACTGCCTTGGAAGATTCTCCTAATAATTCTTCACATATATTATCACTCAGATGGTTTCCAGCAGGCACTGCCAATTCAAGGCAGCACAAAAAATAAAACCTATATGTTGCACTTGAGTTGAATTATGATTGCCCAATCTTTGGTAATTACTTTGTTAAAGAACAAGTAATTTTTGTGTAACCCTGGATTATATTTTCTTAGTTTGAAAATTTCTATCCATCATTTAATGTTCTTTTCCATCTTTTCTGCAAAACTTGGGGAAATAAAGTGTATTCAGTCAGTGATTGTTGTTTGCTACATGATTAATGCTCCAACCAGTGCCCTGGAAAAAAATACTGAAAACATTTGAAGAAAAACATTTCAAACCATTTGAAAAAACATTTGAAACCAAACCTTTCAGAACATTATGGTAATATTCATTAACTTAGTTTGCAAGACATTAAAACTCTCCAAGTGAAAGTATTGAATGTCATTAAGTTGGCTTGTCTGTACTTTCTTGACCATTGCTACTGAGTTCACTCATCACTTTTTCCTTTGCATGTCAAGTACTTTTATGTTGTCTAACAATAGCAAAAGTCAGCTGGGGTCAAATCCTACCAGTGAACAATTATGTCTACCCACACATGCATTCATTGTAATGTTTTAGCAGGTGTTCTTCTCTTAACTGTTACTGAATTAAAATGGTTTTTATTCTCTGTAGATTTGTAGGCCACCCAGGAAAATACAACAAACTTTTTGACCGGTGGAGACTGGAGGAAGTAAGTAATCTTTGATTGGTTAATTGCGGGGGTGAGTGGGGATGGGCACAGACACAGATCAGTGATTTGGGGAAGTTGGAGGCTGGGAAAGGAATACAAAGCCCAGCAAAGATAAAGGCATATTTTTGGTAGAGAAAAGTTCCTTTGGGTTCCAAAAGACAGCAACTATATCTTTTAAAAAATAATGGATATTTTGAGAGGTTAAACCCCATCATTCTGATATCAATTCTCTTTACTTTTCTGTCACATCTGTTTCTTCCATTCACAAAGCCCAAGAATTCGGTTTCAGTAATTTTTCTACTTCGGTAAATTGGTATTATCTATTGCATGAGTTCCCAAACTTCTAAATTTGTCACATTTCCTTTAAAAAGGGAAATTTTAGTCCAAAAATTTTATTTGAAATACTAACATATAAATATATAGATATATCTGACAAAGGCTCATTATTTGTTTATTGATTTATAATATGTATGTTCAGCCAGGCATGGTGGTGCACACTTGTAATCTTAATACTTGGGAGGCTGAGACAAGAGGATCAGAGGTTCATAGCAAGCCTCAGCTACTCAGTGAGGTTCTCGGCAATTTAGTGAGACCCTGTTTCAAAATAAAGAATAAAAATAGGGCTGGGAGTGTAACTTGGAGGTAGAATGTCCCTGAGTTCAATCCCCTGTACCACAAATAAATAAATAAATAAATAAATAAATAAATAAATAAATAAATAAATAAATAAATAAATAAAATATAATATGCATGTTCTATGAGAAATAATGTGTAGGAATAGTATCGTATATGACTACATGCTAAATGATGTATATTTTCACTGAGACTGGCAAATCATTCTTCAAAAGGCCAACCATTCCCTGTAACATAGGTCTTGCTTTCTCAGATTTTGCGAACATTTTTTTTACCAATCTAATAGTCCAGAACATATTCCATTTTGATTTGAGTTTCTTAATCTATCAGTGCCATAGACAAGGTTTTTCATGTTTGTTGGACATTTTATATTTCTATGTGCATGTGTATTATTTCTGTCCATTTTCATTAGACTCTTTCTCTGCCTCATCAATTTATACACCAATAAAGTTAGACTGCAATGTTCCAGAGTTATTGCATGTTTTCTTTCCCATTTTGTTCTCATTAGTTTAATTTTGGTACATTTTTTACAAAATTGTACAGCATTTTCTGATTAAAAATATCACTTTTACTTAGAGGAAGTATAAAAGGTTTATTTAGGAACAGCTCTAAGAGAAATATCCCTGTTAGAAGGGAAGTGTTTGCAGAAAAAGTTATACTACAGGTAGTGTATCTTGGAGTGGAACAATTTTTGAACAGAAAATAACCAAAATATCACTGTTTTAAATGGCATTCATGATTTGTAGCATGCCGAAAATGTCTTCTTATTTTTAAGATATATTTTACTGATGTTATTTTTTTGAAGAGTGATATATCCTTACCCATTAACATTTTATTTGGTATAAAGAGAAATCAAGTATTTTTCTGCAAAAGGAAACCACACCTTTAGTAAGGGTATTTTTTTTTACTTATCAAAATGAGATTCTAGATTTATCATAATCTACATCTTGTAATTACATTTGTTTCTGTACTCTGTTCTCATCGATCAGAATGCTTTTTCCTTCTGTAGTTCAAATTTGTTGTGATAAATATAATGTAAAATCCAATTTAATATATGGTGTCATTAGTAGAAGGTTCTAATTTAGGGAGTCAAAGAGAACATTTTGCAAGGAAACTGAGGATACAGATATATATATATATATCCTCACGGGAAGCTTCATTAATGTTGCATTCACAGATAAATCCAGAAATTGATCATAATGAAAATAAAAACTAAATCTTTCCAAGGATATTGCTTTTTATTCAGAAAGCTGGGCTCAAATGCTAACTGACTACTGCTTATTCTAACTCCTAAATTGGCAGTAATAATACTTAGTTCCCCAAGTTGTTTTTAGGTAAGAAATAATTTATACAGCACAATTATCTCAGCCCTGGACCATGAACTGCCCTGCAAGAATTGTTACTGAGTAAAATTCCATTGTGTACATATCTCGTAGTTTTGTAAGCCATTTGCTTTTGTGTGCTTTAGTTGGGATGAATGCCTGGGTAGTCTGCACACTCACCCATGTCCTTCTACACTAAGTATCTATATCTAAGTGTGGGTTGTTTTTATCAAATGAATTTTAGACTTTTGAAGTACTGGCTTAGCTCAAGCCCATCAATATGTGAATGAGGTGAAATAAAAGAATCCTTGGATCCTTCCTCTTCACCACAAATCTCAAAGTCAACAAGGCTTGATTTGAACAAAATTAGAAATGACCTGTCTTCCAGGCTCCCCACTTTTGCCTGCCCTTTGTGGGGAATGATCCAATTACATGGTCCTGTGATTGTCTACTTTTTCCTGACCTACAGAATAATATACTGAAGTTAAACTCATTCTTCAAGGCAACAACACATTTGGAGAGTAGAATCTACCCTTAGAATGGTATACAGCAGTGCATTATGGGCAGAGGACCACGACTTTCTTCCTGAGTACCACTCAATGTTGGATGGCCATAGCCAAGTCAATGTGCCTCTAAACTCTAAGTCTATAAAAACACAGACCTGTAGCTTGCAGTTTAGATCTAAGATCTGCCCCTGTGGCTTAGTAATTATTCAGCTTCAGACATTCTACTGAACACATGTATGGGTACATGTGACAAAGCTTACGCAGTCCTAAATTCATTCTAGAAGGAAGAGAGATGGTGGATGGGAGAATTTAGACCTCTCCACCCAATAAGTACGACCACTGACAAACCCTCTATGTGACTCAGATGAGAGAACATTAAGTTACTGGACTGGAACAGGAAAAGCATGATCTTTTGTGTCCTAATTATTTGTTCCTTTTGAAGTCCCACTAGTACTAATTTGATAGAAATAGAAACTGTGGATCAAAGTTAAAGAGATGATCATTCTAATAAGCAGGACATGAACTCATTTCCAAAGAAACAGACCCACGCTTCCCCACCCCAATGCCTCATATAGTGCAAAGGATTTAAGCAAATATATTGGCTGCAATTTGCATTGATATCTCATGTGTGTGTGTGTGTGTGTGTGTGTGTGTGTGTGTGTATGTTATTCTAATACCAACTTATCAAAAAACTAAAAAAAGCAGAAGAGAAAAATTTGGGATATACTGAGAAACTATTTTGTGGCATACATTTATCCCTTAAAATCCATTATAATATATGTAGATATTCCCTTTCTAGGAGGTACATTTTAACACCCACTACCATCTTAAGAGTGGGCTAGACATAATGCCTCAGTTCAAAAAATAGAAAAAGAGGAAAATAAATAACTATCCAGCACAAAAAAGCTGGAAAACACTATTTCAAATAATTAGTGAAGATTGACATTACCAGCAATGTTCCCATATGAGGTAGCTTTGATAGGATGCAATGAAAATGGCATTACATTTCTGTGATTGGCTTTCAAAACACATAACCTCTGTCTTAACATGAGAAAAAGCATTAGATAAACACAGATTGGGTGACATTCCACACCATATCCATCCAGTAATCATGAAAACTGTTAAGGTTCAGAAAAAAAATATCCAGACCAGAGGAAATGAAGAGACATGAAAAATACAGACAATGGATATGCTGAGTTAAATCTTAGAGCAGAGAAAGAAACTGGTGAAGTGCAAGTTGAATCTGGAATCTAGTTCATTGCATTGCATTCATACTGGTTTCTTAGCTTTGACAAATTTACTATGATAAAATAAGGAGCAATGGCAAAAACTGGGTGAATAATGTATGGGAATTTTTCTAAACCATCTTTGCAAATTTTCAACAAATCTAAGTTTTTCTAAAATAAAAATATTTAAAAACAATACATTATAGTCATCATACATATAATTAATTATTCCTCAACTACTTGGTTGTTAATAGACATACAGTATTCCATAGCATTCATTAAGTGTGTGCATGCCTAAACAGATAGTGAGTGCTCATAAAAAGTTAGATTTGTTGTTATTGCTATTATAAAGTATCAATATTCCATTATAATTACTGAAATATTACCCTCAAAGTGTCCTCACATATGTCATTTATTTATTTTTTCTTATTGTACAATATAAAGGTGGAAATGTTTGAGCCAGCTAGTAGGAAAATTAGATCATTATTGTTCTTATTTTCTGTTCCAGTGTCATCCTAGTGGCTGTTTGATAGACCTCTGCCTCCAGATGGGTGTTATCATGTTTTTGAAGCAAATATGGAACAACTTCATGGAGTTGGGATACCCGTGAGCATGTTTTTAATCTTGCCTTGTATATAGTAACAAGGAAGACAGAGGTAATGTGACTAGTGCCTGAGAATTTAGGGAGAGTGATCAGATACAGTTCAGTTCCCATTCTGATCTTTGCTGAATGCATGACAATGTATAAGTTAATAAACATGACTGGCCCTCAGTTTTCACATCTTTGTGAAGAGATCACAATTATATCTACTCAACACCACTGAAGAAATTAAAGGAAATAATGCGTGTAAGTAACTTGATCAACACAGTAAGGTATTTATTGATGTTTTTAAACATTGACAATGTAGGTTCTTGAAGATGAAAATAACTTTCTAATTTCTTTAGGCTTCCAATAGACAAAGGTCATTATTATTGTTAAATAAAGAGAGCTGTCATACCTTCCAAAGAAATACATCAAAATAAAATCCTGAATGAGATGACATTTGACATTCTTTTAACAAACCCTCCCTGTCCCCCCAAAATTCTTAAAGTAAAATTGAATGTGATAGCTTCAAAATAATAGCATTCCATTTTTGTTCTTTAAGATACTTTTAACTATGAAGTGTTGAATGCCCACTTTTACACATATTAAAATACAGTTTCCATAAACATTTAGATAAATGCGAGGTATTTAAAACAATGTGGCATTAAAACTTTGAGACTAAATCAACTCAAGGTTAAAACATGAGTGTTCTGAATAATTTCCTGACTATGGGAGAAGAACCAATTATTTGGTTGATGATATGAATAGCTTAGGCTTAGTCATTAAATTTTACTTTGATTTTCTTTTTCCTTGTTGGCCTACAAATGATATTAGGACATTTCTGAGCAAAGACCTGGGGGTTGGAGAAATGATAGTAACCTTAAAACAGCCATAAAGTATTGGTTAAATTACAAGCAGTTCTAGAACATGAATAGGGAATTGCCCAGACTCTGCCTAGGTTTTAATTCCTTCTCTGTTCCTTGTTAATTGTGCTTAAAATTTACTTCATGTCTCTGAAACTTTTTTCTACATGTAAAAATTTATGAGGATTAAATGAGATGACCTTATGGCTTTTTTTTTTTTTTTTTTTTTTTTTGCGGTACTAGGGATTGAACTCAGGGGCATTCTACCTCTGAGCTATACCCCCAGCCCTATTTTTCATTCTTTATTTTGAAACCAAGTCTCACTAAGTTGCGGAGTGCCTCACTAGGTAGCTGAGGCTGGCCATGAACCCGGATCCTCTGGTCTCAGCCTCCCGAATGCTGGGATTACAAGTGTGCGCCACCACGCCTGGCACCTTATGGCTTTTAAATATCAATCACAAATGAGAGGAGGTTTTGTGAAGAGATTTTTATACAGCTCTTCAATAGTTAAAACAGATTAAAGCAAATCTTTTGTAACTGAAGAGAGAATCAGTGATGAAGGACTAGAGAGTCAAGTCCATTTGTCCTGTCCCTTCTTTTCCTTAAATCACTTATTTATTTATTTATTTATTTATTTATTTATTTATTTATTTATTTATTTATTTATTTATTGTACTGCAGATTGAACCCAGAGGCATACTACCTCTGAGCTACATCCCTATGCTTATTTTATTTTTTATTTGGACACAGAGTCTCACTAAGTTGCAGAGGGCATCACTAAGTTGCTGAGGCTGGGTTGAATTTGTGATCTTCCTATCTCAGCCTCACAAGTACAGTAATTACAAGCATGTGCCAACATGCCCACCTTAACTCACCACTTTAAAACAGAGGATTTGGAGGTTGAGACAAGAGGATCTCAGGTTCAAGACCAGCCTCAGCAACTTAGTGAGACCCTGTTTCAAAACAAAAAAGTAAAAAAGGATTAGGGGAGTAGCTCAGAGATTGATTGTCCCTGGGCTCAATCCTCAGGATAAAAAATAAATAAATATAGGGTTTGGGAAATATCATATGAAAGCACCTAAGGAAACTAGATGTATCACAAGATCTGATATGCTATGAGTATTCCATGACCACCATCAAGATGGCATAGTATTATTGTAGTATTAAGGAAGATTCTTTGAGCCATCATTATGCATATACTACTATGCCCATCTTTAAACAGCACATTGTCAATGTGGCCTTGCTCAGGTCAGCCCAGGTATTATATATATATAGCCAGGGCACCAGAACAAGGGACACTTGCTGGTGTACTTCCAAATCCTAGGCAAAGACTTTGATGAAGAAACTTAGCAGGAGTTAACAAAGTCATCAAAGCTATAGTGGCCAAACTCTTAAACCTCAGTTCTCTCACTTTATGTAAAACTTTGAGCAGAACCCATGATTAAAATTGATTAAGCCAGGTGTGGTGGCACACACTACACACTTATAATCCTTGTACTTGGGAGGCTGAGACAGGAGTATTGCAGGTTTGAAGACAGCCTCAGCAATTTAGTGAGTCTCTCAGCAACCTAATGAGACCCTGTTTCCAAATAAGAAATAAAATTGGTTTGGGGTGTAACTTGCAGGTAGAATGCCCTTGGATCCAATCCCCAGTACCACAAAAAAAATTGAGCAGACTTACCTCAATTCCAATCTCTACCCCCTTTTCATCTTCATTATGCTCCAAAGGCAACCTCCATGGGATATTTGTGGGAACACTGACTGATGATTTGATCTAGCTATGATTGGACTTCCAACTACCACTGAAGCTATAGGTCCATGATTAATTAAAATTGAGCATTGGATGTTGTCCATTGAGTTCTGTGAGATACCATTTGTTGAATTTTTAATCTGTTACCCAGAAGTGCACAATATATGCACACCAGTTTATTTCTGGTCACATAATTTCGAGATCATTCCTGGACTAGAGAAAGAGTATTGTTACCTCATTTCCAGATCTTAGAAACTGACTCATGTACACAGATTCAGTGCCTGGCAACTATTCTTTATTAAGCAGAATGCAATTGCTGCTCAAACCCCTCATTTTTATAAATGGAAAGAGATGACGTGATTTTATATATATAAAAAAACTAGACACTTCTATTGCATTTCAGGCTGTGTACCAGACCCTAGATCTCTTGAAACCTTATCTATGGCTCATTTATTATAAATAGAACTTTTATTTTTCATGTTCAAAGAGAAAGTTCAGAAAATGTTGGATTATGAGCAATGACTCAGATCTAAGCACAGTAGGTAACATAGGAGTTTAAGCACTATAAAAATGTACAGATGGAGGTGGGAGAAATATCGTAGAATTGGATGTTAGCTTAATCAATATCAAGGAGTGTATTAGTATATGAGTTCTGAATTCCAAATGAATATGTAAATGTTCACAGGGTCAAGGAAAATTCTCAAAAGCTAGGGCTTATTATAATAAACTTAATTTATAAAAAATTAAACTTTTAAATTTGAACATTAAATTTAAATTGAGATTTTACATTTTTTTCAACTTTTTAAAATATGAGACCATCAAATCTCTCCAATTCCCAGAAATTCTTAATGTAGTCAGAGAGTGATTGTAATTACTCATTTCTTAATGAACTACAATTCATCAGATGCTTAAATAATAGCTCAGAATCCCTTGGTCTACTCTTTGATGTAGATTGATCCAGAACTGGTGGTCCCGACATAAAATCAAGAGAGGACTACAAGATGCTTCCATACCTCAGTGGGAAAATGATTGGAATCTGCAGCCCATGAACATACATGGACTGATGGATGAGTACTTAGAAATGGGTAAGGGAAGAATATTTTAAAGGCTGTTTGGTCTTCTTGATATTATTTAATTTTTTTACTTCACATGGGCTTTGGTTCAAAAGAGAAAATCATATCTTTTCTTTCCAACCTCAAGAATTCTAAGACATGCCTGTACCTTTATCTTACCAGAGCCAGAAGTGTAAAGATATTCTTTTGTTATGCTCATATATTTATCCTCTGAGAACCACAACATTGGTTCAAAATGAGGGTTTTTCTAACAGTGGAGCACCTAGCTATTTAGAAAATAATTTGGTGAAACAAAATAAGTCAATTCCATTGTAAAGAAATACACCATACCATCCAAAGAAAGTAACAATTATATTTTGCAATAAATCTAGCTAAGACTCAACTCTGAGTTTTAACTTCTTCAAGAGTCTCACCTGTTTATATTAAGAAAGTAAGGCTCTCCATTCCATCTGTTAGAATGGCTGGGAGCTGACTTACCATTTGTTCTTCTCTGGCTTTAGTTTTCTCATTTATAAAAAGAGAAGATAAGATTGCTGTGCATCCCCTGAGTCTGTTCCAGAGCCAAACATTTTCCTTCAAGGCCTCCTGTTTGCTGTCTTCTTTTTCCTCTTTTCTTTATCCTTCTCCACCTCCTCCTCCTCCTTCTCACCTCACCTCCTTCTGTTTCCTTTTTCTTCTTTCCCATCCTTCATACTGCATTACATAGAAGTAGAAAACACATAAGCTTCAAATCCATTCAAATCTGTTTGAATGAATTATTTTTTATCATTTTCTTTTCTTTGCCTTTCAGCAAGCTTACTTAACATGTATGACCTAAATTTTCCCAACCCTAAAAGTTAGGTAAGCACATTTTCTTTGTAGGGATATTGAAAGGATTAAAGACAATTTATGTGAAGCTCCTAATTGGTATAAAGGTGGCACTCAACAAATGATACTGTTTATATTGTTAACTTTCTAATTTATCTAATTTTTTCCAGTGTTACAGTTTGGTTTTACCACCATCTTTGTTGCTGCTTTTCCTCTGGCCCCTCTTTTGGCTTTATTAAACAATATCATTGAAATCAGGCTGGATGCATACAAATTTGTCACCCAATGGCGGAGGCCTCTGCCAGCCCGAGCAACTGATATAGGTAAGAGTAATAAATTCAGTGTTTTTGGCATTGCTAATGACAACAGGTGTGGCAATACCTGATCACCAAAAGGATCTTATTGAGAGGTGTGATGAGAGATGATTAAGTCATGAGGTCAGAGTGTCAAGGATGGTATTGGTGCCCTTATCACAGGCCTTGAAGAAATGGGCTCACTCTCTTCTGCTCTCCTGCCATGCCAGGACACAGTGCTTGTCCCCTCCAGAGGTAAAACTAGCAAGGCATCATCTAGATTACAAGGAATGGGACATCATCAAACACTGAGTTGCTACTATCTTGATATTGGATTTTCCAGCCTCTCAAAGAGTGAAAAAGAAATGTCATTTCTTTACAAATGACCCAGTCTTGGATATTTTATTATAGCAGGACAAATGGACTAAGACAACTTGACTTGATTTTAGTACTGTGTGGGTTTCCATTGCTCTCTCTTTCCTTCTAAACATAAAAAAATGACAATTTTTAGTTGAAAATAATAAAAGAATGTAATGAATATTAAAGAGAAAATGCTGGGTGTGGTGGTACACAACTATAATGCCAGTATTTGAAAGGCTGTGACAAGAGGATTGCAGGTTTTAAGACAGTCACAGCAATGTAGTGAGACTCTTAGCAATCTAGTGAGACTGCTTCAAAACAAAATTTAAAAGGACTGGGGGTGTAGCTTGGAAGTAGAATTCCTATAGGTTTAATCCCCAGTACTATAAAAATAAATACATTTTTTTAAAAAGGGGAGAAATTCTTGTTTTGCTGTATTTGTATGTGGTGTGTGTGTGTGTGTGTGTGTGTGTGTGTGTGTGTGTGTGTGCTTACTGGGGATTGGACCCAGAGGCATTCTACCTCCCAGCTACACTCCTAGCCCTTTTTATTTTTGTTTTGAAACAATATCTCACTAGGCTGCTGAGAATCTTGCTAAATTGCTGAGGTTGAGCTCAATCCTGAGATCCTCCTTTCTCAATCTCCCAAGTACCAAGATTCTAGGAGCGTGCCACCACACCTGGGTGCATTTCTTCTTTACTAATTGCATTTATGCACGTTGGCCATTATATCATAGCTGGTAATCTTTTTCCCCATATTTTGACTATTACCTTAACATATATGTTATAAATATTTTTCAAATTATTTTTAATATATTAAACTTTATAAAAAATAATTTACACTTGTATATATAATCGAATTGATACATCTCATTTATTGTTATCATTTCTGAAGGTTTTTTAAAGACTTTTTAGAACTCATGATTTCTTCCTCATTGTTTTGATTTTTAGATGTCTTTACATGATAGTCTGTTTTTTCTTGTTGTCTGTTGGCATTAAGCTTTTATTGAAATTGTTGAGAAACCTCAGTGGAACCAGGGAGGTAGTCTCAGGGAAGGGGAGGGTGAAGACTAAGGTTTATTATTGGAAATACTAACATCAACTGTATGTATATATATGAAAAATCCCAATGTCAATCTCAGTACTCTGTATAGGAGGGGGAATGACGGGAAGTGGAGGTAGCCCCAATTACTGTGTGCATGTATGTCAATGTCAACACGATTTACATTATGATGTGAGAATCATAATGCACCAATAAAAGCACATAAAAATTGTTGAGATCAATTGTTAGAAATTGTTGAAATTGCAATATAGATTTTCTTTTTAATAATGTTTATTTTTTCCCCAAACCAATTATTAAATAAACCAGTGTTTAGGAATTTATTTGAAATGTCTCTGTTATTTTTTTGCTAAATTCTATATAAACTTAACTATGTAATTCTTCACACTGCTTTAAGAAACTATAATTTGTAATAGAAGTACAAGCATATTTGGAAGCAATAACACATTTTTTCTTTGCTCTTTTGGGAACTGTTTTAACTAATACTAAAAAATAATATTTTCAGTTAATTTTTCCTATTTATATATCTCAAAATCAATAAAGTCTGTTTAAAATATACTAATCTGTAGAGATTCCATACCATGAAATTTGAGTTCCCAATTTTTTTCACTTCCCATTTTTTGGAGCAACAGAAGTTATTGCTTTAGCTTTGATATATATACTGGTTTCATTATTAAAACAATAAAAGCTGCCAGGTGCAATGGTGTTCAACAGAGGCTGAGGCAAGAAGATTGAAAATTCCATAAACTAGTAATTTTCAGGGCTTAACACCAAACTATTTTTACTTTTTTTGTATTTTATTTTAAAAAGATACTTGATAAATAGTAAAGGTAAAACTTACAGTGAATAGAGATATTTCAGAGTGTATATCACCAGGTAAAACTGAAAGATTTTTATTTATTGTTTTTACTATATCAACAAGTTCTGTTTACTAAACTTTCAAATGCCTTAGGCACATGTGTCATGTCTCACTGTTACAGACCTGAATGAGGTGTCGATGACATTTCAATTTTCAAATCTAATTGGGTATTACTTTACTTTTGTGGAAAAACTATATGCAATGTCTGTAATATCTGAAGGGAGATAATTGTATTAAGATAGCAAGTAATGAACAGAGTATATCCTTAATCTTTCTCCTACCAGGTATCTGGCTTGGAATTCTTGAAGGAATTGGCATATTGGCTGTGATCACCAATGCATTCGTAATTGCTATTACATCTGACTACATCCCACGTTTTGTCTATGAATACAAATATGGCCCCTGTGCAAATCATGTAGAACAGAATGAAAAGTAAGGTTGAAATTTACACATTTTCCTGATATATTTTATATTTGTAATTAAAATGAGGACTTACTGGAAAGTTTCATTCTGTGACCATTAAGAGTAATTTTTCTGATCATTGCAATTACAATGTGTTTATTAGATGAAATCAAGTGAGGTTTAAAAAAGCAACAGTGTTTTTATAGCAGGCAAATAATTTCACAGTGTCTTTGTGTTTCTGCATAAATGCATTACTAGTATAAAAATGCTAAGAACAGTATACTATATTTAGAAGCAAAATTCTAGAATGGGAAAGAGACCTTAGAAATTATCCATACAAGCCAGGCATATTGGCACACACTTGTAATCTCAGTACTTGGGATGCTGAGACAGGAGGATGGAAGGTTCATAGCCAGCCTTAGCTACTTAGTAATGCCTTCCACAACTTAGTGAGATCCTGTTTCAAAAGAAAGAATAAAAAAGGACTCAGGATATAGTTTGGAGATAGAATGCCCCTGGGTTCTGCAAAATCCCAGTACTAAAAAACAAATTATCCAGTGCAATCCACACTGGTTCATCAAATTGTTGGAGGAAACAAAGTATGTAGGGAGAGATAGAGAGATAGAACATAAGCAGACTATAAGCAATTTGTTTAGAGATTATCAGAAAGAATTTACAGCAGCAGGTTTTAAGGGTTTAGAAAATATTGCCTTCAACCTATCTAGCAAGTATTTTCTGTTAAAATATAAATCCACACTTTAGAGAAGGATTCGTCAATCTTTGCACTATTGACATTTTAAGTCAGATACCTATTTTGGGAGGAAGGGATTTGCTTTGTAATGTGTAGGATGCTTAATAGCATGCTTGGCCTCTATCCAGTAGATACCTATAGTTTCCCACATTGAGACAGCCCAAAATATCTGAAGACATCATCAGATGTCACCTGAGGGACAAAACCATCTAGTTTAGAACCACTGCCTTAGATATGTGTTTTTTCAGATCTTTCCTTTTTGAATGAAGGTATTGGAAAAGAATGCAAGAGGACAATGTAGTTAGAGGACAGAGACTACTTGAAGAGAAAGTATTTCAGTTGGACATCAACTTTAGATGTGAAAGTAGTGATGGATTTTCTGGGCACAGTGGCATACTTCTGCAATCCCAATAGTTGGGAGACTAAGACTACGTAGCATTGCAGGTTGGAGGCCAGCCACAGCAATTTAGAGAGAAAGGAGAAGCTGCTTCTCCTCTCTCCTGCAGGAACTGCTCTGGTCATGCAGCTGTCCTGGATGCAGGTCAGGTGTCAACAGGATGAGCCTTGCTTTAGGGTGAAATCAGCCCTTTACTCTGCTGATGTTTCCTCAGCACACCAAAATATCTTCGAACATAAATGCCTCTTTCATTCAAGGAGATAATGAAAATATAGTTATTACTTTATTTTATATTTTGGATTCTTCAAGGGACTTTAACCTCAGGTTCTAGTTGTAACCTTGCTTTTTACTAAAAAGCACATGATCCATCTTGACTTGGTTCATTCAGAACAGAAAGTGCTCATACGCTTATGATTAAGAAATAGTCTGAGATAGTGTTTTATGAATGGTGAAACACTATATAAATATAAGGTTGTTTCATATTAATAGTGAACAACCCAAAAGCCTTTTATCTTAAATCAAAATGGTCTAGAAGCAGATTTTAATAGTTTGAAAAACAGAAATTTTTGGCAGTCCACTTCCTAAGAAATATTTGTTAGCTGCTTTATTGCCACCTAGCGGTGGGTAGAAATGACATCAGCTGAGCATCTGCTCTGTTTACATTTCAGAACCTGCCTTTGCTGTAGATCCCATCAACTCCTTCTCCATATCCAATGACTAGGGATGTAGACTAACTTTGAGCCAAGAAGCAGAGGGCTTACGATATGAGATGCCACATTCCAAGTATTTTTCCAAGTATACTGAGCAGATAAACTGGAGCCTTTCATTCAGATTAGAATTTTTTCAGAGTGTGGTAAAAAAAGAACAAGATGGCAGTGGAGATGGGTATATTGGCAAGAGATTAGTTAAAATGATAAATTATGGTGTCTAGGATGGATGGGAAGGGGAGTGAAGCCAGTGTGTCACTATAATTAATATTTCAAGGTTTAGAATATGGCAGACATGTATTTGTGGTACTCAGGATTGAACCTAGAGGCATTCTACCTTCAAGGTACACCCCCAGCCCGATTTTATTTCTTATTTGGAAACAGGGTCTCACTAGGTTGATGAGTCTACTTGCTGAGGTTGTCCTTGAACCTGAAATCCTCCTGTCTCAACCTCCCAAGTACTGGGATTACAAGCATGTACCCCCATGCCCAGCTTGTAGACATGTATTTGAATCAAGGTTCTAGCAAGTGTTTATCCTAGGATACCGGCTATAAACATATAAACGTCAAGGGTCCACAGATTCAATGCTATTTTCATAGTATCAATAAGACATTATTTCCCTATTTTCATGTACTGACATTTATTGATGGTATAAACACAATGGTGGATAAAATTTCTGGCGGCTTTTCATAATTCAAGGCATTGGCACTGAAATGATTATGCTCCTCATCACCATTTAACCACCCTAAAAATTCCAGAAAGAAATTCAGAATAACTTCCATGAAGCAATAGTGACTATTACTTTTATGAAATCTCCACCTTTGAATAGATATTTTTCAATATTCTATGTAATAAAATGTGAAATGAGCATACATCACTTCTGCTACATATCAAAGTATGATGTTTTCTTATTTAAAGCTCTGTGTGACTGGATTTGCAAACTGAGAGATCTTTTTTCCAACATGAAATGACTACTGACAGACCCGGGCATGGTGGCACACGCTTATAATCCCAGCATTTGGGAGGCTGAGACCGGAGGATCCGGGTTCGCGGCCAGCCTCAGCTACCTAGTGAGGCATTCCGCAACTTAGTGAGACCCTGTTTCAAAATAAAGAATAAAAAATAGGGCTGGGGGTTTATCTCAGAGGTAGAATTCCCCTGGGTTCAATCCCCAGTACCGCAAAAAAAAAAGAAAAAAGAAAGAAATGACTACTGACAGACAAACTATGACTATTCAGAGTTGGATGCTGAGTAGCCACTCTTACAGGATGCACAAAATTAACCTGCCATCTTAAGGAAAATACTTGACATTATATGTTGCTATAGGTAAAGTTCAGGGTTAATGTGGATAACTTTTGCAAAACTTAGAATAACTTTTAGTTAACACAGTGAGCTTGAAAGAATCCTGGTTCTTACAATTTTTCTTCTGATAGAAACAAGTAGTGAATTTAACAATTGTGATGTTTTTCATAGTCTATAGTAAAAACACATCAACTTTTGAAAGCTCTGAGTGATTCAGGGATCTAATATTTTCCAAATGATTAGTATTTAATGTTACAGAATCATGAATAGATAAAAGTTGGTTAAAGTACAAGATAGACCTATAGATTTTAATCTAATTCTAAAAAAGTTCATTAATATGGATGAAGATCCCTCATTGCAACTAAATTTTAAGAAGCTACCACATTTAGAGCTTTAGTGTAACATCAGTGAAATATATCCATGATTATCTCAAATGCTATTTAAATAACCCCTCTTTTTCCAACTACTTATCTATGTGAGGCCAGATTTCTACTTACAGTTTAACCAAAATATCATATTGGAACTGACTTAATATACAAATAATATAAGAATCTAGCTGTGCTCTGTTACAACACACATTATTTTCAAGCAAGTGAAGCAATGTCATTCTTACTACCTTTTTATTTTGGAAAATACAGCTATATTTCTTTCAAATGTCATGTATATTAATTCATAATGGATTTTATAATTATTATTATATGAATTAACATATAGATATTTTCTAAATATCTGTTTTAATTACTAATGTGATGAAAAGATCAATAGATATTACTCTGTGACAAAAGTTCTTCAGGTGTTCAGTACTTTTTTAGAAAATGTAATAGGATCCTGAGACCAAAACATTTGAGAATTGTAGGCCTGGAGATAGTTACCTAGTCTCTCTGAATTTTATTTCTTTAATCTGTATGATGGAGGTAATACTATATACATATTTTAAAGTTGCTTCAACAGTGTTCTTCAACAATTCTTTGAGTGTACCTAGAACCCTAAACCAGGAGTGGTGCTATGACAACCTTGTTTCCCTTTCTTTTAATGTCCTCTTTTCGTCATTATCTGTCTTACAAACCTGTTGGTCAGCCATTGCAACCACTCCCTTAGATACAAGAGCCCCTGCCCTGCCCTTTCTTGTTTTACTGGCCTGGCAGTGTCTTATTTGTGGTTCTCCAGACTTTCAATACCTCCTTCTGTATTCTCACTCTCACTGGTTCTATTTAACTAGGAAAATGGAGTCAATTAGAAAAGAATAGACATCCATTATTACAGCTGCCTGCCTATGGCATGCATCCTGTACATACCATACAGTTTCTAGAAGTAGAACAATCTCTGCTCCTATTGAAAGAATAATTTTTTCCACTTGTGCCCTAGATCTCCAACTCATTTCCTGAGAATATCATTCTAATTATTTTTTCCCTTTCTCTCATACAGTAACAATTATGACTCTGTTGTCTTTTCTTTTAAAGTCAACATAGAAATCCCTGCCTTGTTCCTTCTGTCTGTCAGTTACAAACTCATGCCATTGCTTCCATTCTGAGTATCCAAAGAATTTCCATTCCTATTTCTCCAAATCTCCTCCTCCTTCTTCTCTTTATATTCTCTCTTCTCAGAATTATGCCCTCCACTATACTGAAAGTTCATGACTTTCACAGTGTCAAATATACTTGTCAAGTCCCACTTCTCATTATGGTTGACCTATCAGCAGCCTCTAACAGTTGATCATCCCCTTCATGTTTTTTATCACTTGACTTCAGAATGTCTCAGACTTTTGCCTTTCCTGCTACCCACTTGTCTTCTTGCTGAGTTATTTTTGTTTGTTCTCATATCTCTGATTTTTAATTTTTAGAGTGCCTCAAGGGCTAAATCTATAGACTTCTCGTTTTAAATCTATATTCATTTCCTTGGTGATCTCATTCAGTTTGACAGGCCTAATCTCACTACTGAACTTTAGAGTTAAATATTATAATCTTTACTTAGCGTCTCCTTTTACATCTCCTATAAACATCTCAAACTTATAACCAAAATTAAACTTCAAATTTCCCCTAAAACCTGCTCAACCTTCAGCCTTCCTCATGTCAGTAGGCAGCAATTCCATACTTTTAGTGGTTCAGGCTGAAGTCTTTGGAACCAGCCTCAAATATTTATTTTGCTTGCATTTTAAGCAATCCATGGGGAAACCTGTTGACCCTACTTTTCAAAACAACCACTGCACACCACTTCTACTGCTACCATCTGGTCTAAGCCACTGTCATCTCTCACCTAGATATTTTTTTATTGGTGCATTTTAATCATATTTTGATGAAGTTCAGGGTGGTAGAGGCATACATGCACACAACACTCATTCAGCCCTCCCCCAGTTCCTGCCCGATTCTCTCCCCCTTCCATCCTTCCCCTGCTCAGCATAGTGATTGACTTTGGTAAGTTTTTGTATGTATATCATGTCCATTGAGGTGGTTCCCTCTTCCCCATTCCATCCCCCTCAGTTAAGTCGACTTCTTCACTCATTTAAGGTTTCTACTTTGTCTGGAGTCCCTCCTATGTCATTCTTTCTTCCTAACTTCTGCATATTATGGAAAACATCTGACTTTTCATTTTTTGTGGCTGACTAATCTTAGTTAGAATAATGTTCTCCAGTTCCATCCATTTACCTGCAAAAGACATAATTTTGTACTTCTTTATGGCTGAGTAGAATTTCATTGTGTACATATCCCATAGTTGTGCAATCCACTCATCTGTTGATGGACATCTTGGCTGGTTCTAGAATTTGGCAATTTTTACTTTTGCCCCTATAAACATAGATGTGCATGCATTACTCTGATAGTTTGGTTTCCAATCTTTTGGGTAGATACCCAGGAGTGGTATTGCTGGGTCATATTGTAGGTACATTCTCATTCTTTTGAGGATCCTCCATACTGTTTTCCAAAGTTTTTGCACTACCTACCAACAATGTATTAGAGTTCCTATTTCCCACATCCTCACCGGCATTTGTTGTTGTTTGTGTTTTTAATGATTATCATTCTAATTGGAGTTAGGTGAAATCTCAGGGTAGTTTTGATTTGCATCTCTCTAATTGCTAATGATGTTGAGCATTTTTCATACATTTATTTGCCATCTGTATTTCTTCTTTTGTGAAGTGTCTATTTAGTTTACTTGCCCATTTTTTGATTGGATTCTTTGTTTTGGGGGTTTTTTGTTTTGTTTTTTTTGTGTGTGGGGGGGAGTTTCTTGAATTCTCTATAGTTCTCTATCAGAGAAACAGCTGGCAAAAATCTTCTCCCATTCTGTCAGTTCTATGTAGAGGTTCTTGATAGGTTCCTTTGGTGCACAGAAGCACTTCAGTTTAGTGTAATCCCACATATTGATACTTAGTTTACTTTCTTGTCATTCTTTACTAACATAGAAAAATCAGTCCTTAAATTCATTTGGAGTGACAAAAAAACAGAATAGCCAAAGTAGTTCTCAACCACAACAACCATGTAGAAGAATCATAATACCTGATTTCAAATTATACTACAAAGCCACAGTAATAAAAAACAGTATGGTACTGGCACAAACACAGACACATAGATCAATGGAGCAGAATAGAAGACTCAGAAACAAATTCGCACACCTACAAGGACTTGATTTTTGACCATGGGGCCAAAAGCATACACTGGAAAAATTATAGCTTCTTCAACAAATGGTGTTGGCAAAACTGGTTATTTATATGCAGAAAAATGAAAATAAACCCCACTTTTTCACTCTGTACAAGAGTCAATTCAAGATGTATCAAAGACCTGGAAATTAAACCAGATACCTTCCAGCTACTTAAAGAGGGCATATGACCAACACTCAAACACATAAGCATGGGTAATAATTTCCTCAACGAGACCTCAAAGTCACCTGGATTCCTTAAAAGCCTCACTTAAAACACAAGTTCAATCACACGATTCATCATTGCAAAGTATAACACTCTGTTTCACTCTAAGACAGAAAATCCTCATTAAGTTCATACAAAGTAAACTTCTTCTATGCAGAACTCATTCCCTCCTGTTCTTTCCTTATCCCACCTCTGTATCAGGCACTCTGACCTCTACAGGCCCTAGTCCATGCTGAGCCCGCTGTCTCCTCTCCTTGCAGCTCTCTGTTTACAGCTATTCCCATGGCTACCTCCAACTCCTGGTCTTCACTCATATGTAACCTTCTTAAGAAAGTCTTCCCTAAGAAGGCTGTCTGAAATTCTAATCCCCTAATTCTTATTCTCCTGAGTTTAGTCCATTGTGTTGTGAGGGAGTCAGAGTTTACAAATTTTTCTCTAGGGATATTCAGATATTCCAACACCATTTGTTGAAAAGTCAATCCTTTAATCGTTGAGCTCATCACTGGCTTTCAGTGGCATTTTTATTATACATCAGATGTGTGTACATATAAGGATTTATTTGAAACTTTCTCATCTTTTCCATTGATTATCTTTCTTTGCACCAATGCCAGTGTCAGAATTATTGTAGTTTTATAGTAAGCCCTTACATGCCATGGTTTTTCAAATTTTTCTTCTTCAATACAGACTTTGCTGGTATACATTATTTTTATTTGGGTATAATCTTTGAATGCAAGTTATCAGATATTATAGATATTATTTACAAAGTCTAAGACAATTTACATTTTAACAGCAATCTTTTTTTTTTTTTTTGGTACTAGGGATTGAACTCAGGGGCATTCTACCTTCAAGCTATACCCCCAGCCCTATTTTTTATTCTTTATTTTGAAACCAGGTCTCACTAAGTTGTGGAGGGACTCACTAGGTAGCTGAGGCTGGCCGCAAAGCTGGATCCTCCGGTCTCAGCCTCCCAAATGCTGAGATTACAAGCATGCACCACCACACCCGGCTTAACAGCAATCTTTGAATATGCTATCTGACTCTATTTATTTCAGCCTTCTGAGAAAATTTTTTTAGGTAACACATCTCTCATAGTTTTATGCCCTGATACTTGCTACTATACATAATATTTCTTTAAATTTTATTTCCTATTTGTTTATTGAATATAGAAATAGTTTTATTTTATATATTGACCTTGTATACAGCTAATGACCTCACTCAATATTGAAATAATCTATAGATTACTTTGTATTTTCTATATATACAATTATTTCACATATGAATAAAGTCAGATTCACATATTCTTTATTTGTGCTAATGATATTTATAACTTTTTCTACTTGAATGGACCATGATGAATAAAAATGGTGAAAATGGAAATATTTGCCTTGCCCTTGGCCTTAGAAAAAAGTGTTCAACATAAACTATTTAGCATTTTCCTATTAAATATTAAGCTAGGCATGGTGGCACACACTTATAATCCCAGTATTTGGAAGACTGTGACAGAAGGATTGCTGGTTTGTGGCCAGCCTCAGCTACTTAGTGAGGCCCTTCTCAATTTAGTAAGACTGTTTCAAAATAAAGAGTAAAAAACAAGACTGGGGATAGAGCATGGAGGTAGAATGCCCCTGGGTTCAATTCCCAGTACCAAATAAATAAATAAATAAATAAATAAATAAATAAATAAATAAATAAATAAATAAATAAATACATATATACATACATACATAAATACATAAATAACATATTATCTATAGGTATTATGAAGATATTCTTTATCAAATTCAGATCTTATCATATTTTAGCTTGTTGAGTGATGTTTATCATGAATGATAGTCCTGCTTTATCTGTGCTTAATCTATTAGTGTGATCATATAATTTCTTCCTTCTGTTCCGTTAATTTAGTTAATTTTTTATTGATTTTATGTGATAGAAAAAAAACCTTTTGCTAGGAGTGGTGGCACATGCTTGTAATCCCAGTACTTGGGAGGCTGAGACCAGGGTACCTGGGTTCGTGGCCAGCCTCAGCTACTTAGTGAGACTCTCTGCAACCTAGTGAGATCCTGTTTCAAAATAAAGAATAAAAAATAGGGCTAGGGGTGTAGCTCAAAGAAAGAATGCCCCTGGGTCCCATCCCCAGTAACACACACACACACACACACACACACACACACACACAAATGAAGAAAGAAAAAACCTTTTATCATGAATGCCAACTTCACTTGATCATGAGATTCACTTCTGCCCTGTGAAGGTTTTTAGCTTACCTTCTGTCCCCCAGGGCTACAGTGTTTTGATAGGGTAACTGGCTCTATGTTAGTGGCAGGCCTCCTCCCTCTAACAGGATTTGTAGCAGTAATTTTTTCTCTCCAGTACTGTGAGATACAGGAAGACTTCATTCTGCATTTCAGAAGTTTCAAGGTCATGCCCTCTCCAAAAACTCAGCTTCTCAGGATACCTACAAAATTAGAAAATATTCCAGGAAAAACATCTCAGGTATTGGCTGCTTCTATAGTTTGCAGTCTGTCACTAGCCCCATGCAGCTGGCAAAGCTCATGGGTTTCTCTTCACCTTGGTAGATCACCTCTACCTTGCTGAGCCAAATCTTCAGTATACACCTGGATTTGACTAGCAAATGTCTCCAGGAAAGGAAAAGAAATTGTCAGTTTATCTCAGAAGAACTGTCCCTATCTGGAACTTTCATTCATTTCATTCTCATTTTCACAAATCTTCAATGTCTTTCAAAACATGTTTTTATCATTGTGGGAGTATAGCCCATCTGGGTGCACTATTCCATTTTTATATTCATAGCACTTCCTATAATATTCTATACAATTTACTTATTAAATATGTTGATTGTGACTTTCTCTCCCTCCACCACTAGAATCTAAGCTCTACAAGGTTAGGGATTCTGATCATTTTGTTCAGTGTTGAATACCAAGCATTGTGAAATTTTACAACAAATCATAGAGTCTCAATAAATATATACTGAATAAGCTAACATACAATGAATAAGCAATGTTTATTGATTGACTGCTGAATTATAATCAGTCAAATAGTGTTGTACGCATGTATATTTAAAACATCCATTTATAGAGGTTTAATGCACAGTAAGTAATTAGCAGAATGCCTAGCGCATAGCAATCCTGAACTAAATATAAACCAAATGAAAGGACAAGAGAGGTACTATTGGGAAAGAAATAGCAGGACAGGAGTCTGTCTCATTTAAGGTACAATTACAGTTGTAATGAGAGTTAGGGGATGGAATAAGATAACTAAGTTGCTAGGAGTTAAAATAAAAGAAATAATGGCATTTATAAATCCTATCAGTTGTAATGAAAGAATTGTAATATAAATTTATGCATCACTGGATCACATAATACTTTTCTTCTTTCACAGTTGCTTAAAGGGATATGTCAACAATAGCCTGTCCTTCTTTAACCTGAGTGAGCTTGGAATGGGAAAATCTGGTTATTGCAGGTACTTATGCATTACTTGTATGTGCCCGCTTGCTTTCACCATTCCCTCTTCTTCCTCTCCATGTCAATTAGTTCAACCCACTTATACTATCAAAATTTGAGGCCTACTCAAATTTTACATACGTGTATGTGTCTGCGCACGCACGTTTGTGTGTCAGTGATGCTTGGCTGCTTGTGGTGGCGCACACCTGCAATCCCAGTACTTGGGAAGCTGAGGATGGCCTACATACTTTTTGATCTCTAGTCTTCATATTGTGTGTGTATGTGTGCGTGTGCGTGTGTGTGTGTGTGTTATTATAGATTGAAACCAGGCATGTTCTACCTCTCAGCTCTATCACCAGTCGTATTTGTAATTTTATTTTGAGGTAGATAGTTAGGATTTTTCTAAATTTCCCAGGTGGGTTTTGAATTTGCAATGCTTCTGCCCCAGCCTCCCAAATCAATGGAGTTACAAACATGTGCCACCCCGCCAGGCTCTATTCTTCATATTCTTTGTTTGTGTGGATTTTAGGTACCGAGATTACAGAGGCCCCCCTTGGAGTTCCAAACCTTATGAGTTCACCTTACAATACTGGCACATCCTTGCTGCTCGACTGGCCTTCATTATCGTGTTTGAGGTTAGTTACAAACAGAGAGAAAATTACTATTGGTAAACACTTTTCCAACTGATATATCATTACCTCTTTGAGGTCAGTTTTTCCCTGATTTTATAAAAAAGGGACTTATATAGGTCTCCATAAAAGGCTCAGATTCAATGAAACCATTATGACAAGTACAAAAACAAAACAAAACAAACAAAAAAAACCCCTGAAACACAAGAGCTGAAGAAGGTGAGAATATACCAAACCAGGTTTCCATCAATTGATGAATGGATAAAGAAAATGTAGTATATACACACAAAGGATTTCTACTCAGCCATAAAGAACAAAATTATGTTGTCGTTTTAGGAAAATGGATGGAATTAGAGAATATTATACTAAGGGAGCTCAGTGAGTTTCAGAAAGTCAAGGTTCATGTTTTCTCTCATATGTAGAAGCCAGAGAGAAAATAGGGGAAAAAAGAGACTTCAGATATGTAAGGAGAGAGACCAGTACAATAATGGAAAGGGGTTGAGGGAGACAGGTAGGAAAGGGAAAAAGGAACTTTTTTTTTTTTTTTCTTTGCGGTACTGGGGATTGAACTCAGGGGCGTTCTACCTCTGAGCTACACCCCCAGCCCTATTTTTTATTCTTTATTTTGAAACAGGGTCTCACTAAGTTGCGGAGTGCCTCACTAGGTAGGTGAGACTGGCCGCGAACCCGGATCCTCCGGTCTCAGCCTCCCAAATTCTGGAATTACAAGCGTGCGCCACCACGCCCAGCTC
>PVLC010012832.1:0-16204 GCA_004027655.1 Graphiurus murinus
TTCTTTATTTTGAAACAGGGTCTCACTAAGTTGCGGAGTGCCTCACTAGGTAGCTGAGGCTGGCCGCGAACCCAGATCCTCTGGTCTCAGCCTCCCAAATGCTGGAATTACAAGCATGCGCCACCACACCCGATCATATTCTTTAAAAAATACTTTTTTTTTTTTGCCAGATATGGTGGCACACCACCACACCCATCTTTAGATCCTGTTTCAAAATAAAGAATAGCCAGGCATGCATGGTGGTGCACGCTTGTAATCCCAGTACTTGGGAGGCTAAGACAGGAGGATCAACGGTTCTCGGCCAGCCTCAGTTACTTAGTGAGGCCCTCTGCAACTTAGTGAGACTCTGTTTCAAAATAAAGAATAAAAAATAGGGCTGGGGGTGTAGCTTGGAGGTAGAATGCCCCTGGGTTCAATTCCAAGTACCACAAAACAAAAACAAAATAAAGAATAAAATAAGCCAGGCATTATGGGGCACGCTTGTAATTCCAGTACTTTGGAGGCTGAGACAGGAGGATCACAGGTTCAAGGACAGCCTCAGCAACTAGTGAGACTCTCATCAACCTAGTGAGACCCTGTTTTCAAATAAGAATATGGGACTGGGGGTGTAGATCAAAGGTAAAATTCCTCTGGGTTCAATCCCCAGTACCACACACACACACACACACACACACACACACACACACACACACATACACATACACACACACTAATAATAATAATAAAGAATAAAATAGGGCTAGGGGTATAGCTTAGAGGTAGAATGCCCCTGGTTCAATCTCCAGTACCACAAAAATAAATAAATAAATAGGGCTGGGGGTGTGGCTCACAGGTAGAATGCCCCTGAGTTCAATCCCCAGTACCACACACACACACCAAAATAATACTAATACTAATACCAATAAAAGCATACTTTTAATTTTGGTGAAGTCTAATTTATTTATCTGGTCTCTTGTGCTTTGGGGGTTGTACCTAAGAAAACTTTGCCTAAACCAAGATCATGAAACCCACTTGTTTCTTTCTAAGAGTTTTAGTCTTTTTTGTGTGTGGGGGGGAGGGCTGGGGATTGAACTCAGAGGCATTCTGTCTCCGAGCTACACCCCCAGCCCTATTTTTTCTTATTTTGAAACAAGGTCTCCCTAAGTTGCGGAGGGCCTCACTAGGTAGCTGAGGCTGGCCGTGAACCAGGATCTCCTGTCTCAGCCTCCCACGGGCTGGGATTACAAGGGTGCGCCACCACACCTGGCTTAGTCTTCATTCTTACATTTAGATCTGTGCTCCATTTCAGCAGATGTTTCTTATGGGAGAAAAATAGAAAAATAGATCTGAAATTTGGACCTAGTATTTGAGATTGCCCAATGTTCTTGGCCTCATTTTCCTTTAGAGTATAGACAGACCCTGCACTGAGAAACTGAGAAAGCGCCATCTGCCCATCACTGGGGTGAGTCTGGGAAAGGGTATGTTGGCATTCTCTAGCATCTCCCGCCTTTCTTTTTTTTTTTTTTTTTTGTGGTAGTGAGGATTCAACCCAGGGGCATTCTACCTCTAAGCTACACCTCCAGCCCTATTTTACTTATTTAATTTTATTATTATTTTTTAGTATGGGGATTAATCCCGGGAGCATTCTACCTCCCAGCTACACCCCCAGTCCTATTTTTTATTCTTTTTTTTTTTTTTGAAACAGGGTCTCACTAAGTTGTGGAGGGCCTAAATAGCTGAGGCTAGCTGAGAACTTGGATCCTCCGGTCTCAGCCTCCCAAGTACTGAGATTACAAGTGTGTGCCACCACACCAGGCTATTTTATTTTTTTTATTTGGAAGCAGGGTCTTGCTAGGTTGCTGAGAGCCTTGCTAAGTTGCTGAGGCTGGCTTCAAACCTGTGAACCTCCTGCCTCAGCCTCCCAAGCACTGGGATTACAGATGTGCACCACCACACCCGCTCCCACCTCCTTCCCCATTTCTTCTAGCATTTCATGCAATTTTGCAGGTTCATAACTAAAATCCCCCCCCCAAAAAAAATAAGTCCCAAGCACTCTAAGGGTTAACTAGGGTGAAAACTATTTCCTATTGTATCAAATACATTAAAAAAAAAAAAGTGGTGGTTAGCAGGGGAAATCCATCTCAGGCACTGTTTTACATGAATTTAAATTAGTTACACTGAGTGTTTTACATGAATTTTAATTAGTTACAAGCTGGGAGTGTAGCTCAGTGGTAGTGTATGTGTGTAGCATTGAGAAAGGCCCCTGGTTATTCAACCCCAGCATGAAAGAAAGGGTAACGAAAAAGTAAGGAGGAAGAAGGAAAAGAGAGCTACCAGCTCTCTTTAAAAAATTATTCTCTCAGCTGGGCGTAGTGGCACACACTTGTAATCCCAGCATTTGGGAGGCTGAGACTGGAGGATCTGGGTTCGTGGCCAGCCTCAGCTACCTAGTAAGGCACTCCGCAACTTAGTGAGACCCGCTTTCAAAATAAAGAATAAAAAATAGGGTTGGGGATATAGCTTGGAGGTAGAATGCCCCTGAGTTCAATCCCCAGTACTGCAAAAAAAAAAAAAAAAAAAAAAAAAATTATTCTCTCTCTCATTAAAAAATTATTCCAAGCTAGGTGTGGTGGAGCAAACTGTAATCCCAGTGCTTGGGAGGCTGAGACAGGAGGATCACAGGTTCAAGGATAGTCTCAGCAAGTAGTGAGACTCTGTTTCCAAATAAAAATAAAATAGGGCTAGGGGTGTAGCTTGGAGGTAGAATGCCCCTGGGTTCAATACCCATTGCCTCAAAAAAGTAAAAATAAAATGATAAAGGAATAAAATAGGGCTAGGGGTGTAGCTTGGAGGTAGTTGAGTTAAACATGTTAAATACTAAGTTACAAAAAACAAAAAAAAACCAAAAAACTAAAGTCAGAAACTTGATTACAAAACATTAAACTCACTGGCCACTTAAAAAAGAAATGCAATTCCAACTTACAGGATTTAAAGTGATTTTTATTGATAAACATTTACACTAAAATTAGAAATGTCAGTAGAAAAATAAAATTTAAATAATTTCCTATTATACAAAGATTTGATCAGTTTGACTGTAGCCATTAGTGTAATAACCTAATACAAAAAGTTAAGCTGATTTTGGTCACAACCAGCCTCACAGAGTGCACAAAAAAGAAATGCAGATTCACAAAACTTTCCGTGTGTGGATCGCTGATGGCACCAGGGCTTCACATTCCGGGAAACGGTTCCTCAGGGAAGGTTGGTGTGTGCTGCGGTGGAGGAAGAGCTTAGGAGAAACCAGAGCTGTCAGAAAGGACGCTGGAATCGAGAGTCAGCACACCATTCAAAAACTCACAGACAGAAAGAAGGATTTGAAGTTAATTGTTAGCGTGTTTCTCAATATTTCATAAGTAGCATCTTGCTTTAAAAAAATAAGTTAATAGTCCAGAGACATCTTTCTCATCTAACGACTAATTCATTATGTGTTTGTATTTGAACTTAAGTTTTTACAGAATGCTTTTATCCCAAAATTCTGCTAAAGAATCAAGAGCCAGACCTGGTGGTGCATGCCTGTAATCCCAGTACTTGGGAGGCTGAGACAGGAGGATCGCAGGTTTAAGGCCAGTGCATCATAACTTAAGAGAGACCATTTTGATAAAAAAAGGGTGAGAGGACTGGGGGTGTAGCTCAGAGGTACAGAATGCCCATCAGTTCAATCCCCAGTACCACAGAAAATAAAAATTAAAAGAAATTCAAGAAATAGGTTTTATGATTGAGGAGAAGCAATGCTGGAAGAGTAGGAGTTACATTAGTCTCTAAGAAAGTTGATTGCTGGCAAAGATTCTCAAAAAACTAAATACGAGAAAACATTCAAACATGTCAATATTCTTCCATCTGAGCAACTAGTAAAAAAAATCTGTATTTGAGACAAGGAAGAGAGAAATAAAAAGAAAGAAAGAAAAAAAGTGGAATACATTCTTTACCATCCAAATAGTTTTTCCCTGAAAACATTTCAAGCTACACAGCTCAATGTATATGAAGTCTATATACATTTACTCATAAGAGAATGCTTCGCATACTGGGATGGAGGAAACATTCAATAATTTGAAGACACATTTTATATTTGAAGTTTTATAAAAAAGAGTAGATTATCAAAATATATCAAACAAGAAATAGATGAAAATAAAGATACCTTTCAAAATGCCTGCATTTTTGTGTCTTGGCCCCCAAAAAAAAGTAACCTAACATTTTCATCATGAGTCAGTATGTTAAAAAATTAGTATTCAGGGGGAGGGGACACCAACTACTGGCCCACGTTTAGTTGGTGAAATTATACCCAGAAGAATGTTTTAGGAAAAGAAATCCAATGCGAAGCATCCTTCAACAACGATGATCAAAATCATTTCCCATAGTAAAGGATGTAATAGCCCAAGTTTCTTAAACTCAAGGGATGCGTCCCCAAATCACAGCATCTTGAACTGAGAACTGGAATCTTTAAATATTTGCTGAAGAAAGATGTAAGTTTCTTGTTGAGGAGTTTGAAAGGACATTTAGCTATACCCTACTTGTAACTTTTGATAACTTGTCTAATTAATCAAAAGGAAATGCTCAGTTCATTTTTATGATCCCTTTGTAATTTTTCTCTGTGACTTTCCCTGGCAAATGTCTTCCTAGCCACTTTTAATGAGAAGCCAGAGTGCATACTGCTTTAAATGGAACAGATAAAATAACATGCATATGATCTTATGAGTTGTTAGTCTTAATCTCACAAGGAAAATGTTAAAAATGTTATTACCAGAGCTATTTTGAAAACAGATGACAACATTGATTGGATTCTGTACAAAACAATTTAGTGATAAGGATCAAGTAATTTCATTTCTCAATCCTTTCCCTTTTGAAGGTCACAGTTTTCAGGCCTTTTAATGAAAAAGAATATTAGGCAGCAGAATAAAAGTTAAAATAGTTAAAACTGAGTTTAAAAAAAAGCTCTTGATATTTAATTCTCTTTAAGGACGTAAATTCTCTTGAATGAAAATGTAAAGGGTAGAGTGGGGGCATATCTGAAAATAAAACCAGGTGCTTTCCGGGAGCTGGTACTCAAATACTGCAAAAGTGGGCTGAAGAGCCATCACGAGGTAAACACATTAAGACTAGAAAATCAATAATCACCAACTCTCATTTCACCTGCACTTCTACACTATCTTGAGTCATCAATAAACCAAAGTCACCAAGAGAAACTATACCAGAATGTTTAACATACCTTTTTAGAGTCTCAATGTCTGAAGAGTATCCTAACCAATCTTGCTTCATATTTCTAACTCAAGCTACTTAATAGGGTATGTATATTCCCAATTAAACAAAATTAGTCAAATTAAATGTGATAGGGAAAAGTGGAATAGAAATTCTTAAAAAAAAAAAAAAAAACAGACTCAGCCAGGTGTGATGGTGTGTACTTGTAGTCCCGGCTACTCAGGAGGCTGAGGCAGGAGGATCAGTTGAGCCCAGGAGTTCAGGGCCAGCCTGGGAAACACAGCAGACCCCATCTCTTACAAAAAAAAAGCCCTCAAATGTAAATGTACAAAAACCAAATTCACATCTCTGAAATATATTAAATAATAGGAGGTCAAGATAGTTATCCATAAAATGTCACATACTCAGTAACTATCTACTTTTAACAGTAGAACCAAAGCTACTACTTGAGTTATACTTTTTTTTTTTTCTTTTTTGCCTGTTATTGTATCACCAAATTTGTTCTCAAAGCTCTATTATACTCAACAAAACCTACTTGGCTTTACTGTCATGATGATGTAGCAAAGAAGAGCTTGCCAAATTTTACTCAAGATTAGATCAGCTAAGAGTTTAGTATAGCACACTCTGCTCAGTTGAAATAAATCAACATTTTCCACAGTTTCTCTGAAATATGCAACATTGCATTTTCTCACAGGATATTGCAGATTCCAATGTAAGGGATGCCAACACAGAGGCACTGTCAGCTTGGCTTGGTTAAAGGGATGTGTGTGAAACTTAAGCTAAATATCTACGAAAAACAAAGCCAAGAAGCTTGTTTTGTTTTGGTGGAGAATGATGGGAGTCCAAGAAGATCTTCAATTGCTGGAGCTCGAAATTGAAGGGCCGAGATGTTGTTCTTCATGTTCGTGGTCATCCAAGTTGCTCCATTGGAAGGGGCAAGCCCCATTCCCCTCTGTAATGTGTTCTCTTTGAGGAGTCTATAAAACTCGGTCAGACACCGCAGCATAAGAGTGTGTGCTATAGAGTAGCTAAAATCCGTAAAAAGGAGACGAGCACGACACAGAACGTCTGTCCAGTGCCCAAGGTGAGGGCTTCAAATGGAATCATCTCCTTCCCTGCGGCTCGGTACACGCCAGCAATTGCTGCGCCTGGTTCAAATGCGAGAGTGTTAAGAAAAAAGAATGAGGTTAGCAAAATCGTGAAAATACAGCACTTAAAATTCCACTATACGTAGACTGTCCCAGGTTTTTAATGTTAAAATTTAAATATTACAACTAGGCATGGTGGCACATTCCAGCAATCCCAGTACTTGGAAGGCTGAGACAGGAGGACTGCAGGTTTGCAGTGAGCCTCAGTAACTTAGCAAGAACCTGTTTCAAAATAAAAATATGGCTAGGGGTGTAGCTCAGAGGCAGAATACCCCTAGGTTCCATCCCCAGTGTGACAAAAATAAATAAATAAAATTTAAATATTACAGAAATATTTTGTTTCCCTATTCTTTCTGATGACTGCCCTAGGTTTATTTATTTTGCTTGTTTGTTTTGATGTTACCGGAGATTGAACCTAAGGACATTCTACCTCTGAGCTATACCCCCAGCCCTATTATTTATTCTTTATTTTGAAACAGGGTCTCACTAAATTGCAGAGGGCCTCACTAAGTTGCTGAAGCTGGCCAAGGACCTGTGATCTTCCTGTCTCAGCTTCCCAAGTACTGGGATTACAAGCGTGCACCACCATGCCTGGCTTATTTCTTTTATTTTGAAACAGGGTCTTGCTAAGTTGCTGAGGCTGACCTCAAACCCACAATCCTCATATTTTATCCTCACAAGTACTGAGATTACAGGCAAGCATCACCATGCCCAGCTTAAGTTTTGTTGTTGTTGCTGTTTGCTTTTTGAGACAGGGTCTTGCTATGCTGCACAGAAGAGTCTCAAATTTGCAAACCTCCTGCCTCAGCCTCCTGAGACTACTATAGTTTTAAAGTTTGTTTTGTTTTGGTACTGGGGATTGAACCCAGGGACATTCTACCTCCAACTTACACCCCCAGCCGCAAGGGAAGATTTCCTAACCATATTGTTTTCCAGGAGCACAAGGCTCAGGCAAAGTTTAAAGTTGTCATGTGTAAACCAGGCATGGTGGCACATGCTCGTAATCCCAGTACTTGGGGAGGCTGAGACAGGAGGATCGCAGGTTCACGACCAGCCTCAGCTATTCAGTGAGGCCCTCCGTGACTTAGTGAGACTCTGTTTCAAAATAAAGAATAAAAAATAGGGCTGGGGTGTAGCTCGGAGGAAGAATGCCTCTGGGTTCAAGCCCCAGTACCGAAAAAAAAAGAAAAAGGAAGAAATGTTCCAGGCCACAGAAAACCCCTGCTCAACCTTCTATTATACTCAGGGTTCCCGTCAAGAAGGGAAAGAGTGGGGGAGAGGGGGAGAAGAAAGGAGGACCTACTATGCCGTCATCATATGATGATGTTGATGATGGTGATGGTGATGGGGATGGGGATGGGGATGGTGTGGTGCTAGGGACTGAACCGAGGGGATCCCACCTCCAGGTTACACCCCCAGCCCTTTAAAAAAAAAGGTTATGTTGAAACAGTGTCTCACTAAGTTGCTGAGAACCTTGCTAAATTGCTGAGGCTGGCCTTGAAGCTGTGATCCCCCCGTCTTAGCTTCCCAAGTACTGGGATTGCAAGCGTGCGCTGCCATAAAGTTATTAATTCAAAGGGCACAAAGGCAGAGATACTCCTGGCTTCCTGTGTCCCATGTCATTCTTTTCCTTATGCTCCTCACTATAACTTCCTAGAAATTGAGAACACAAAACAGAACACCTGTGTCTACCCAGATATCCATCTGAGTTGCTACAGGGACTCAGCAATTATACCAAGAGGTCCGTATATCATTACTTAGAAAAGGACAGATTCATATTTCCAGATGAGCTTTGGCCCCCAAACACTCCAAACAAAATTCTCCGTGGTCACAGATGTTCATTCAAGGATTTATCTTCTGAACACTTCTAGGTCCTTTTCTTTTTGTTTTGTGATACTGGGGATTAAACCCAAGGGCATTCCACCTCTGTGTGACACCCCAAGCTGTATTTATTTATTTAATTTTGTGGCACTGGGGATTGAACCCAGGAGCATTGTACCTCTAAGCTGCACCCCCAGCGCTATTCTTTATTCTTTATTTTGAAACAGGGTCTCACTAAGATGCGGAGGGCCTCACTAAGTGGCTGAGGCTGGCCTCGAACCTGGATCCTCCTGTCTCAGCCTCCCAAGTACTGGGATTACAAGCGTGTGCCTGGCTTATTTTATTTTTTATTTGGAAACAGGGTCTCACTAAATTGCTGAGTGACTTGCTAAATTGCTCAGGATGGCTATGATCCTCCTGTCTCAGCCTCCCAATTACTGAGATTACAGGTGTGTGCCACTGCACCCACCTAGATCACTTCTGCATCTTATAAGGTGTTCTTTATTCTGTTTGTGTGTGTGTGTGTTTTACTGGGGATTGAACCCAGGGCCATTCTATCTCTGACCTATATCCCTAGCCCTTTTTATTTTGAAATGGGGTCTCACTAGGTTTCTGAGAGTCTTGCTGAGTTGCTAAGGCTGATCTTGAACCAGCAATCCTCCTGTCTCGGCCTCCCAAGTACTAGGATTACAGGTGTACACAACCGTGACCAGTGAGGTATGATCTCTATTTTGAAGGTATGTAGAATCTAGCTGGGGCCACAAGACAGAAACAGATTTTCAGTAATTCAAGATAATATGTGATAACAGGTAGTATCTCAATCAAATATCTATACATTTGGGCTGGGAGGTACAGTTCAAGGCCATGGGTTCCATCCTTAACACCACAAAAAAAAGAAAAGAAAAAGTCTACATTTTAAGCCGGGCGTGGTGGTGCACGCTTGTAATCCCAGCATTCGGGAGGCTGAGACCGGAGGATCCGGGTTCGTGGCCAGCCTCAGCTACCTAGTGAGGCACTCTGCAACTTAGTGAGACTCGGTTTCAAAATAAAGAATAAAAAATAGGGCTGAGGGTATAGCTCGGAGGTAGAATGCCCCTGAGTTCAATCCCAAGTACTGCAAAAAAAAAAAAAAAAAAGTCTATACATTTTATAAATGTGATATGAAAGTATATTAACATATTTTAATAAGAAAAACAATAATTAACCAAAAGTCTGTTGACTTGAACGTTTGACACTTTAAAATGTCTACCTCTAGTGGCATCCAGTGTCACCAGCATTTAAAAGCACATTTCATTAGGCCTCTCTGTGAAGAAGCTTAAGAAACATCAACTGGGTCCTCAAGTGGGGTTTGGAAATGGAGGGAAGAAAGGAAAAAGCCTATCAGAAGCCAGGTGTGGTGGTACATGGTTGTAATCCCAGTACTTGGAAGGCTGAGACAGGAAGATTGCAGGTTCAACGACAGCCTGAACAACTTAGCAAGGCCCTGTATCAAATTAAAAAGGGCTAGGGATGTAGTTCAGAGACAGAACACCCCTGGGTTCAATCCCCACTACCAAAAACAAACAAACAAACAAAAAACTATCAGGCGAGCAAATCAGCAAATGAGCAAGTGGCAAGCGGTAAGGGAATAAACTCTGCCCTGGAGACAGAAATGAACACAGCATTTGCACATATTTACTATGTGTCAGGTATTACCCTACATACTTTACATGTACACTATCTCATCTAATCATCAAGCAAGGGTGCTAGAAGGTGCTGATGAGAAAACAGACTGGTCCCAAGAGCCCATAATCCAGTGTGGAAACTGGAGCAGGGGCCTCTGCAACAGCAGGTGACACAGAACACAGAGAAACTTCATCACATTGTCTCAAAAACAAACAAAAACTCAAGTCAGAGACCAGGGAAAACGGAGGCTTGAAGCTTAAGGTTTGAATTCACAGTGAAAAAAATATAGTGACAAATTACTAAGAATATTACATGTCTATGTTTCATGAATATATTTATTCTTATACATACACATAGAAAGTGCACATCAAAATGCAAGCAGTGAAGCCAGGTATGGTGGTGCACACCTGTAATCCCAGTACTTGGGAGGCTGAGACAGGAGGATTGTAGGTTCAAGGACAGCCTCAACAACTTAGACCCTGTTTTTTTTTAAAAAAAAAAAAAAGGGGGGGGGCAGGGAGTGTAGCTCAGAGGTAGAACACCATTGGCTTCAATTCCCCAAAATATGAAAGAATAAAAAAATGCATACTTGGGAGGCTGAAACAGGAGGATCACAAATTTGCAGCTAGCCTCAGCTACTTAGTGAAACTCTCAGCAACTTAGTGAGACCCTGTTTCAAAATAAAGAATAAAAAATACAGCCAGGCGTGGTGGTGCATGCTTATAATCCCAGCATTTGGGAGGCTGAGACTGGAGGATCCGGGTTCAAGGCCAGCCTCAGCTACCTAGTGAGGCACTCCGCAACTTAGTGAGACCCTGTTTCAAAATAAAGAATAAAAAATAGGGCTGGGGGTATAGCTCAGTGGTAGAATGCCCCTGAATTCAATCCCCAGTACCGCAAAAATAAAAAAAATTAAAAAAAAAAAAAAATAGGACTGGGGGTATAGCTTAGAGGTAGAATGCCCCTGAGTTCAATCCCCATTATCACAATAAACAAACAAACAAACAAACATAAATAAAATAAAAGTGAAAACTGTGGTTATTACTTAATATAAACATAATTTTTATTTTGCTTACTTATAATTTGTAACATATATAAAATATATGTTTACATGTAAGTATGAGCTTAAAAATGAGTTGAATTTATCATTCTCATCCCTGTTACTGTGTCCTGTGACAGAACCAAAAGCCAAAAGCCAAACAAAACCTTAAAAATAATTTATGATAGCCACATTACTCCAATTCTACTCTTTTCCAGAAAGTCCTTAGGGGTGAGAGGTGGGTCAGGGAAGAAAAAGAACACATATCAGGTACTTCTCAGGAAGTGAAAGATTAGGCAAATAAAGGGCACTTGGGGGATTAACAAAAAAATACATTAAAAACAGGACCTGTGAACTGGGCATGGTGGCACACTCTTGTAATCCCAGTAGGTGGGAGGCTGAGACGGGAGGATCCAGGTTGGTGGCCAGCCTCAGCTACTTCGTGAGGCCCTCCACAACTTATTGAGACCCTGTTTCAAAATAAAGAATGAAAAATAGGACTAGGGGTGAAGCTCGGAGGTAGAATGCCCCTGGGTTCAATCCCCAGTACCACCAAAAATAAAACAAAACAAAAAACAAACAACGACAACAAAAAACAGGACCTGTGAGGCCAGGTGTGGTGGTGCATGCTTGTAATCCCAGTACATGGGAGGCTGAGACAGAAGGATCCGGGTTTGAGGCCAGCCTCAGCTACTTAGTGAGGCCCTCTGAAACTTAGTGAGACCCTGTTTCAAAATAAAGAATATAGCCGGGCGTGGTGGCGCACGCTTGTAATCCCAGCATTCGGGAGGCTGAGACTGGAGGATCCGGGTTCGCGGCCAGCCTCAGCTATCTAGTGAGGCACTCCGCAACTTAGTGAGACTCGGTTTCAAAATAAAGAATAAAAAAAAATAGGGCTGGGGGTGTAGCTTGGAGGTAGAATGCCCCTGGGTTCAATCCCCAGTACCGCAAAAAAAAAAAAAAAAAAAAAATAAATAAATAAATAAATAAATAAAGAATATAAAATAGGGCTGGGGGTGTAGCTCAGAGGCAGAATATCCGAGTTCAATTCCTAGTACCGCAAAAAACAAACAAACAAAAAACCCACACAGGACCTGTGGCTAAAAGACACTCTTTATTATTCATCCTACTCAGATATATTTCTAAAATGGGTCCTGAAGTTAATGAACTAGTCACATGAAACGTTTTGACTGGTATTTTAATGTCTAACATACTTGTCAAGATTCCAGCAGTAATTGGTCCCACGATGCCCATCAACAGGATGCCTACAGACATGAACCTACCATATTTGTGGCGTCTGAGGGTGAAGAGGGCCAGCAGTCCAGCGGGGACATGAAAGAAGAGAGAAGACACCAGTGCCCACAGGAACACACCGTACCACATCTCTGAAGGGAAGAGTGGAAAGGCTGAGAGTCAGTGATACTGGGCTCCTCCACAGACCCGCTGCTTCATTTTCAAAACCAATGAGCTAGCTGCACTGCAGGTTGACAGTGAAATGCCCCAATATCGCTGGTGTGTGTGTGTGTGTGTGTGTGTGGTATTAAGGATTGAACCCAGAGGCATTCTACCTTCAGGTTACACACCCACCCCAATTTTATTTCTTATTTGGAAACAGGATCTTGCTAGGTTGACGAGAGTCTTACTACTTGCTGAGGCTTTTCTCAAACCTGCGATTCTAGCCGGGCATGGTGGCCCACACTTGTTTTTTTTTTTTTTTTTTTTGCGGTACTGGGGATTGAACTCAGGGGCATTCTACCTCCGAGCTATACCCCCAGCCCTATTTTTTATTCTTTATTTTTTAAACCGAGTCTCACTAAGTTGCGGAGTGCCTCACTAGGTAGCTGAGGCTGGCCTCGAACCCGGATCCTCCGGTCTCAGCCTCCGAATGCTGGGATTACAAGCGTGCGCCACCACGCCCGGCCCGGCCCACACTTGTAATCCCAGTACTTGGGAGGCTGAGACAGGAGGATTCGGGTTCACGGCCAGCCTCAGCTACTTAGTGAGGCCTTCCACAACTTAGTGAGACCTTGTTTCAAAATAAAGTATAAAAAATAGAACTGGGGATGTAGCTTGGAGGTAGAATGCCCCTGGGTTCCATGCCCAGTACCACAAAAATAAATAAATAAATGAACCTGCGATCCTCCTGTCTCAGCCTCCCAAATACAGGGATTACAGGCATACACCACCACACCCAGCAATACTAATGCTTAAAGTGGTCAGCAAACTACCACTCGTGGACCACCACCTGATTTTGTACATAGGACTTACCTGAATCCCCTTATAGGACCTGAACACATAAAAACCTTTGAACCATGCTGGTTCACTTACGTGTTGCCTATGACAGCTTTCCTACTACAAGGACAAAGCTAGTACCAGCGAGGGAGACCACATGGCCTGCAAGGCCTACAATACCTGTACCCTCAAAGTGAAATAAAGGTCCATCTACATCTGTGAAAAGACCTAGGTAATTTCCCAACCATGCCAAGCACAAGCCAAAGTGTCAACTGCATAGTGTACTATGCAACCAATGCCGGCCGCCCTCTACTGCCTTCTCAAATGGGGAGGCTACTCCATTATGTTCATTCAACAATCATTTTAATGATAACGCAGTAAATATCAAGCCATCATCTGCTATTAGGATATCAAAGCTCTTTAAGATGTGAAATAACTACCAGAAAATATAAATGTTCTGAAGACAAATGGCAGGTAAGTGATAAGACAGGTTAGAAAAGCTGCTTCCTATGAAGAACCTCTAATCCTCTATTCACTCTTAAAATGACCGAAACTCAGGCACTATTTTTTTCCCCCTTTTTTGGTGCTAGGGATTGAACCCAGGGCCTCATGTATGCTGAGCATATGCTCTGTCACTGAGCTTGGAGGTAGAATGACCTGGGTTCATCCCCAGTACTGCAAAAAAAAAAAAAAAAAAAAAAAAAAGAAAAGAAAAGAAAGAAACATATCCCAGGTTCATCCTTGTATAGAGGCAGGTAAGCACTCAGCAATTTTAGAGATCAGCAAACAGCTGAATACAGCAGGGTTTGCCATCAGGGCACCAATGACCTTCCACCAGCTGACCTGCTGTAGGGGCTGCCCTGTGCATGGTAAGATATGGAGGAGCAGCTGGGCATGGTGGTACAAGCTTGCAATCTCAGGACTTGGGAGACTGAGACAGCATGATTGCAGGTTCGAGGACAGCCTCAGCAAGTAGTGAGACTCATTAACTTAGGGAAACCCTGTTTCAACATAAAAATAAAATAGGTCTGGTGGTGTAGCTCAGAGATAGAATGCCCCTGGGTTCAATCCCCAGTACCAAACAACAACAACAACAACAAAAAACGATGTGGCACAGCATCCCTGGCCAGTGGCACTCCCTCTCAGTTGTGACACCAAAAGCATGTCTAGACAAGGCCAAATGTCCCCAGGAGGCAAAACTGCCTTGACTGATACCTACTGGCTTGACTGAAGCAGAAAGTTTAAGAGCAATGGCAGTTAAAGCTACAAAGATGGATGGGGTCACATGATGGGGGGCTTTGAATGCCAGACTAAGGACTTTTTAACATGCAAGCTCTGAAAACACCATTAAAGGCTTTGAACAGTAAAGAGTCATCAGGACATTAATCCAAAGCCCTTACCTGATACTCCCACTCAGAACGCAAACTAGAAAACCACCTTTTAGAGGGTAATTTGGAAGTCAAATGTACTTGTCCTTGGAGCAGTGATTTTATTTCCATGAATAGGTCCTACAGGAATACACACGTAGGCAAGGACAGAGGTGACAAGAGGCTCCTGGTAGCACTGTCAATAAAGAGCACAACCTGGGAGCCAACGGCACGGCTATCAGTGCAGGACTCCTAAGCCAGGTTCTGTGCATCTACATCACGGGACATCACACAGTCACATAAAAATGCCCAAGCCACACTGAGAAGGGAAAAGAGCAAGCTGCAATAGTGATGTGGAATAAGATCCTGCTTCTGTAAAAACAGGACAAAGTGAATGTGATGTATAAATGTTTCTATGTAGCCGGGCGTGGTGGCGCACGCTTGTAATCCCAGCATTCGGGAGGCTGAGACCGGAGGATCCGGGTTCGAGGCCAGCCTCAGCTACCTAGTGAGGCACTCCGCAACTTAGTGAGACCCGGTTTCAAAATAAAGAATAAAAAATAGGGCTGGGGGTGTAGCTCGGAGGTAAAATGTCCGAGTTCAATCCCCAGTACTGCAAAACAAAAAAAAAAAAAAAAAAAAAAAAAAAAAAAAAAAAAAAAAAAAAAAAGGTTCTATGTATTTAATAAATAGGGAATGTTCTGAGTGCTTTACAAACACTAATTCATTTAATTCTCAGGACAATTCTGAAGCGCCCATTACTGATATCCCTGATCATGGATGAGAATCAAAAGCAGAGGGGGGTTAAGAAACCTGTGCAAAGCCGGCCATGGTGGCAAGCTCCTCTCATCTCAGTACTTGAGAGGCTGAGACAACAGCAGGATGGCAGGTTTGCAGCCGGCCTCAGCAACTGAGGGAGACTCAGTTTCAAAATAAAAATTAAAAATAATAAAAAATACCCAGGCATGGTAGCACACGCTTTTAATCCCAGTACTAGGGAGGCTGAGACAGGAGGATCAAAAGTTTGTGGGCAGCCTCTGCAACTTAGTGAGATCCTGTTTCAAAATAAACAATAACAGGGCTGGGGGTGTAGCTCAGAGGTAGAATGCCTCTAGGTTCAATCCTCAGGGACACACATACACACACAAATAAAAAAAAAAAAGTAAACAGGGCTGGGAGTACAGCTCAGAGGTACAGTAAGTGCCCCTGGGCTTAATCCCAGTACCATACAAAAAAAAAAAAAAAGAGAGAGAGAGAGAAAGGAAAGAAAAAAGCACAAGCCCACACTCGATCCTGGCAGCCACACCCTCACTCTCATGCAGTCCCTTGGTGTATATTAAGATATGAAAGCTGTTATTCCTGATAAGTGGATAATAATAATTCACTTCTTACACTGCTTTTTTTTTTTTTAAGTTCCAGCCAGATGTGGTAGCACACGCCTGTAATCCCAGTTCTTGGGAGGCTAAGACAGGAGGATCACAGGTTCGCGGCCAGCCTCAGCTACTTAGTGAGTCCCTCCGCAACTTGGTGAGACTCTGTTTCAAAGTAAAAAATAAAAAATAGGGCTGGAGCCGGGCATGGTGGTGCACGCTTGTAATGCCAGCATTTGGGAGGCTGAGACCGGAGGATCTGGATTTGTGGCCAGCCTCAGCTACCTAGTGAGGCACTCCACAACTTACTGAGACCCTGTTTCAAAATAAAAG
>PVLC010012832.1:21505-43461 GCA_004027655.1 Graphiurus murinus
AAAAAAAAAAAAAAAAAAAAAAAACCAAAGAGATTTTATTAGAAAGAGAAATGAGCCAGATGTGGTGCCTCTAGAAGCTGGAAAAGGCAAGGAAACAAATTCTTCCTATTGTGGATCACCTAGGTTTGGTGTTTTTTTGTTTTTGTTTTTTTGTGTGGTTCTGGGGACTGAACACAGGGGTATTCTACCTTCCAAGCTATACCCCCAGTCCCATTTTTTATTATTTATTTTGAAACAGGGTCTCACTAAGTTGCAGAGAGCCTCACTAAGTAGCTGAGGCTAACCGCGAACCCAGATCCTCTGTCTCAGTCTCCCAAGTACTGGGAATTGAACTGAGGGGCATTCTACCTCTGAACTAACTACGCCCCTAGCCCCCCTTTTTTTGTGTGTGTGTGTGTGTGTGTGTGGTACTGGGGATGGAACCCAGGGGCATTCTACCTCCAAGCTATACCCCCAGCTCGAATTTTTATTCTTTATTTTGAAACAAGGTCGCACTAAGTGCGGAGGGCCTCAATAAGTAGCTGAGGCTGGTGGCGAACCCAGATCCTCCTGTCTCAGCCTCCCAAGTACTGGGATTACAAGCATGTGCCACCTCGTCCAGCTCCCTAGCCCTTTTTTAATTATTATTTTTATTTTGAAACAGGATCTCAGTAGGTTGATGAGAATCTCACTACTTGCCGAGGCTATTCTCAAATCTGAGATCCTCCAGTCTCAGCCTCCCAAGCTGGATTACAGGCATGCACCACCATGCCCAGCAAGACCTTGGTTTTAAGTCTGTGAGACCCATTTTGGACTTCTGACTTCCAGAATTATAAAATGATAAATTCTGTGTTCAGCTGCTAAGTTTGTGGGAAATAATTACAACTGAAATAACAAACTAATACAAATACTAAGAATTCATTCATTAGTCAAACATTTCTTGAGCAGGGTGTGGTAGCACATACCTGTAATCCCTCTATTTGGGAGGCTGAAACAGAAGGATCGCAGGTTTGAGGACACCCTCAGCAACCTAGCAAGGCCCTGTTTCAAAATAAAAAATAAATAGGGTTAGGGGTGTAGCTCAGGGGCAGAATGAACACACACACACTCACGACTTGCCTTGGGAACTGTCAAAGTGATCTATCAGGGTCTCTTGCTACCTCTCTTATCTGCCCTCTTAACCCTGGTTGTGTTTTTGTTTTGTTGTGGCACTGGGAATTGAACCCAGGGGTATTCTACCTCTGAGCTACACCCCTATTTTTTATTCTTTCTTTTTTTTGTGTGTGTGTGTGGTACTGGGGATTGAACTCAGGGGCATTCTACCTCCGAGCTATACCCCCAGCCCTATTTTTTAGTCTTTATTTTGAAACAGGGTCTCACTAAATTACGGAGTGCCTCACTAGGCAGCTGAGGTTGGCCGTGAACCCGGTCCTCTGGTCTCAGCTCCCAAATACTGGGATTACAAGCGTGCGCCATCACGCCCGGTTTTATTCTTTATTTTTGAAACAGGATCTCACTAAGTTGCAGAGGGCCTCACCTGTAGCTGAGGCTGGCCACAAACCCAGATCCTCCTGTTTCAGCCTCCCAAGTACTGGGATAACAAGCGTGCGCCACCACGCCCGGCTTATCCTTGGTTTTTGAAGTGTGCTCTGGCCCACTCACCCCAGCCGTCTCTTGGTCCTAGCCTGGCCAGACCTTGTATGTCCTGATCTGACCTTACATCCATTTTCCACACAAAGCTAGTCAGTCAGTGCTACTGGACACGGGGGTTTCCTATTGGGGTGATGAAAATATTCCCAAATGGATTGTGGTGAGAGTCACACAACTCTGAAATACACTGAAAACCATTGGATTATACACTAAAAAAAAAAAAAAAAAAAGCAAGTCAGATCCTCCCTACTCTGTTCAAAACCCTCCAAGACTGGGACTGCCCTCCAGGGTCTGATCTCACCTCCTCCTCTCTCCCTCACCCACACAACCATCCACCACTCCAGGCAAGCTGGATGCTCCTGTTTTCTTTCCTTCCTTCCTTCCTTCCTCCCTCCCTCCCTCCTTCCTTCCTTCCTTCATACTGGGGATTGAACCTAGAGGCATTCTACCTATAAGCTATACCTTCAGCCCTTTTTATTTTGAAACAGGATCTCTCTAAATTGACGAGGTTGTCCTTGAACCTGCAATCCTTCCGTCTCAGCCTCCCAAGTACTGGGATGACAGAGATGCACCACCAGGTCTGGCTAGAAGTTTCTTAAACAAGCTCCTCCCCAGGGCCTCGATCTGCAGCTCCCTTGCCTAGAACACCTTCCTCTGAGAACTGCATGGCTTGTTCCTTCCTTCTGATTTCTGCTCCAACATCATCACCATCAAGGCCATCCCAATGATCTCTCCCTCACCAGGCCCTGCCACCTCACTGCCCCTCGCCCAGTCTCCCAATCACCACTGGCTGTTCTGTTCCAGGCTTTTCCTCTCTCCCCCCGGAATGAAAACTCTCTGTGGAGGAAGCTGTTTTGGTTTACCAGGCATCTTTACTTGCTTCCCAGGAAACAGCAGGGACACAAGTCAATGAGAAATTATTTGTTGTGTAAATAAAGAAATGCAACTGTGACTTTTGTTTGTTTGTTTGTTAATGGGGATTGAACCCAGGGGCATTCTCTGAGCTATACAGTCAGCCCATTTTATTTTATATTTTATTTCATTTTTTCAGTACTGGGGATTGAACCCAGGGGCATTCTACCTCTGAGCTACACCTCCAGCCCTATTTTTTATTCTTTATTTTGGAACAAGGTCTCACTAAGTTGTAGAGGGCCTCACTAAGTAGCTGGGGCTGGCCCCGAACTTTCGATCCTCCTATCTCAGCCTCCCAAGTACTGGGATTACAAGCATGAGCCACCACGCCTGGCTTTTGTTTTTGAAACAAGGTCTCACTAGGTAACAGAGTCTCGATATGTTGCTGAGGTTGTCCTCGAATCTGCAATCCTCCTGTCTCAGCCTCTCAAATACTGAGATTACAAGTGCTACCACACCAGATGTGTGACCCATTCTTGATTCCAGCAATAGCAAAACCAAAACATTAGTGGGTTTTGGTTTAACTATTATAAAATATATTTTGACATTGATTTTGTGAAATATTTATCTTTAGAAAATGAATGTCATAGCAGCCGGGCATGATGGTGCATGCTTGTAATCCCAGCATTTGGGAGGCTGAGACCGGAAGATCCAGGTTCTCGGCCAGCCTCAGCTACCTAGTGAGGCACTCCACAACTTAGCGAGACCTAGTTTCAAAATAAAGAATAAAAAATAGGGCTGGGGGTGTAGCTCGGAGGTAGAATGCCCCTGAGTTCAATCCCCAGTACTGCAAAAAAAAAAAAAAAAGAAAATGAATGTCATAGCTGGGCATGGTGGCTGGCCCATGCCTGTAGTCCCAGCAACTCAGGAGGCCAAGGCAGGAGGATCACAAGTTCGAGGTCAGGCTGGGCAACTTAGCAAGCTCCTGTCTCAAAATGAAAAATAAAAAGGGCTAGAGATGTGGCTCAGTGGTAGAGTACCCTGGTTTAATGCACACTACCACAAATAAAATTTTTTTAAAAGAGAGAGAAAGGCCTGACAGACAGGTGTTTGGCACCAGGACTCTCCTTCAACACGGCCCACGACGACGCTTCAAAAAAGTCTGTGCCAACAAATTGTGGCGCAATCCCACCAAATTCACAACAGAACAACTGAAAATGCTCACCAAAACCTTCAACCAAACCCCTTACCCAGGTTATGCTATTAAAAAAAAAAACTTGAGCCGGGCGTGGTGGCGCACGCTTGTAATCCCAGCATTCGGGAGGCTGAGACCAGAGGATCCGGGTTCACGGCCAGCCTCAGCTACCTAGTGAGGCACTCTGCAACTTAGTGAGACTCGGTTTCAAAATAAAGAATAAAAAATAGGGCTGGGGGTATAGCTCGGAGGTAGAATGCCCCTGAGTTCAATCCCTAGTACCACAAAAAAGAAAAAAAAAAAACAAAAAAAACTTGCTATGGAAATCAACACTGAAGAGTCCAGAATCCAGATTTGGTTTCAGAATCAAAGAGCTAAGCACCAATTCCAGAAAAGACTAGAACATATGAAGGCTTCAGAATCTAGCCAAGAGCCCGGCGTGGTGGCGCACGCTTGTAATCCCAGCATTTGGGAGGTTGAGACCGGAGGATCTGGGTTTGCGGCCAGCCTCAGCTACCTAGTCGGCCACTCCACAACTTAGTGAGACCCTGTTTCAAAATAAAAGAATAAAAAATAGGGCTGGGGGTGTAGCTCGGAGGTAGAATGCCCCTGCGCTCAATTCCCAGTACCGCAAAAAAAAAAAAAAAAAAAAAAAAAGGAACTAGGGGTGTAGCTCAGAGGTAGAATGCCCCTGGGTTCAATCTTCAGTACCGCAAAAAAAAAAAGAATCTAGCCAAGGCCAGGAACAGGATGACCATCATGAACTGATGCGAGGTGAAGTCAGACGGAGCCACACCAGTTACAGCCCCACCCAGCTGCATGCACTCATTGAGGTGTTCACCAACAACCCTTACCCTGGGATTGACTCCAGAGAACTCCTGGCTAAGGAAATCGGGGTTCCTGAGTCAAGAGTCCAGATTTGGTTTCAAAATAGAAGATCTAGATTCCGTATCCAGAAAAAAAGAGAACCTGATGAGTCACTAGGAAAAGACCAAGGTACAAGGTATGGAAGACACATAAAACGACATCAACTTCTGAGTCCACAGTTTGCAGTCCCTTATAATAATAATAAATAAAATTTAAAAGGGCAAAAAATAAATAAATAAATAAAAAGAGAGAGAAGGAGAAAGAGAAAGGAAGGAAGACGGAGGGAAATGAATGTCATTCCGGATATAAGGTTTGCCTCTCCTGGTATTCAGATTTGTTAAAAATAACAAAAGAAATCTGAACAACTTGTAATAAGGAGGGTTAGGCAGAAATTTAAATGGCTAAATTGCAAATGCAAGTAAAAAATCAATTCAAAGCTTCCTGGTAGAGATAAGCCACAGAAAATTTTGGAGCAATGACTGCCATAATGAGTTGGCATAAACTACAAGTAGCCTTTTTGTGGGACCAAAATAGAAACAATGCCAGATTCTAAACACTGAAGTATCTTTTAGGCAGAGTTTGGTGCCTCAAACACAGTCAAACTTTATGTACCGATTATACCATTATACCCAGCATTCCAGTTTAGGGTGAGACACCACTGAGAGAGCTCTATTTACCACCATATTTGGATTAATTTAAGGTCAAGGGCTATGCCTCATACTTTTTTTTTTTTTTTTTTGGTGGTGCTGGGGATTGTACCCAGGGCCTCTGACATGCTACGCAAACATTCTACCACTGAGCTAAAATCCCCAGCTTCATGCCTCATACATATTTATATCCTAGCCCTGAGTCTGCACTTGGCCAAATGTATACTTGCTAAATAAATGATCCTTTGTAACCAACATCCTTTAGTTACACATCCACAGAGGCAATGGTAAACTTAAGCACATACTGCAGTTTAATATTTTCACGACAGCCAGGCGTGGTGGCGCACATCTGTAATCCCAGTACTGAGACAGGAGGATCACAGTTTTGAGGCCAGTCTCAGCAATTTAGCAATAAAAAAGGCTGGAATGAGCCAGGCATGGTGGTGCACGCTTATAACCCCAGTACTTGGGAGGCTGAGACTGGAGGATCCAGGTTTGCGGCCAGCCTCAGCTACTTAGTGAGCCCCTCCACAACTTAGTGAAACCCTGTTTCAAAATAAAGAATAAAAAATAGGGCTGAGGTTGTAGCTCAGAGGTAGAATGCCCTTGGGTTCCATCCCCAGTACCGAGAAAAAAAAAAAAAAGGCTGGAGTGTAGTTTGGATGTAAAAATGCCCTTGGGTTAAAAAAAAGAAAGAAAGAAAAGGAAGAAACTGAAACAAGTATAGAAGAACTGTTCTAAATTAAATGAGATTAAAGATACAGAACTAAATGCAATATTCAATTTTTTTGGGGGGGGTACTGGAGATTGAACACAGGGGCATTAAATATCCAAGCTGCACCCCCCCCCAGTCCTATTTTATTTTTATTCTTATTTTGAAACAGGGTCTTACTAGGTTGATGAGAGTCTCACTACTTGCTGAGGTTGTCCTTGAACCTGCAATCTTCCTGTCTCAGCCTGGGACTACAGCTGTGCACCACCATGCTCAGCTTTGATCCCTGATTAAATCCTGGATTTAATTTTTTTTTTTGCAGTACTGGGGATTGAACTCAGGGGCATTCTACCTCCAAGCTATATCCCCAGCCCTATTTTTTATTCTTTATTTTGAAACCGGGTCTCACTAAGTTGCGGAGTGCCTCACTAGGTAGCTGAGGCTGGCCTTGAACCCAGATCCTCCGGTCTCAGCCTCCAAAATGCTGGGATTACAAGTGTGCGCCACCACACCGGCTACCCCCAGCCCTTTTTTTTTTTTTTTTTTTTGCGGTACTGGGGTTTGAACTCAGGGGCATTCTACCTCCAAGTTATACCCCCAGCCCTATTTTTTATTCTTTATTTTGAAACCAAGTCTCACTAAGTTGCGGAGTGCCTCACTAAGTAGCTGAGGCTGGCCGCGAACCGGGATCCTCCAGTCTCAGCCTCCCAAATGCTGGGATTACAAGCGTGCGCCACCACGCCTGGCTTTCAAATTAAATTTTTTAAAAAAGGAAAAAATCTCTTTGGTTAATGGGTTGGGAGAGACCTGTATATTAGATCACATTGGTGAATCAATAGTGTCATCATTCTGTAGCTACTATAGAAAATGCCCTTGTTTTAGAAGATACATGCCAAAGTATGAGGCATCAAGTGCCAGGACTTCTGCAACTTCCTTTGAAAGAACACAAAGTTAAAATGTGATGTGTATGCACATATATAGAGAAGAAAGAATCAAAATACAGTCATGTATCCCCATATGGATGGACCAAGTATACAATGTTAGTCCTATAAGATTATAATGTAGCCAGGCATGGTGGTGCACGCTTGTAATCCCAGCATTTGGGAGGCTGAGACCAGAGGATCTGGGTTCTCAGCCAGCCTCAGCTACCTAGTGAGGCACTCCGCAACTTAGTGAGACCCTGTTTCAAAATAAAGAATAAAAATAGGGCTGGGGGTATAGCTCGGAGGTAGAATGCCCCTGAGTTCAATCCCCAGTACCACAAAAAAAAAAAAAAAAAAAAAAAAAAAAATTATAATGTAGCCTAAATGTGTAGTGAGTGAGTTATCCCTTTAGATTTCTGTAAGTACACTCTGATAGTCACATAATGAAACTGCTTAAACTCCCTACATCATGGAATCAAGCACATGGGTATTTGCTGTACGGTTCTTTTCAATTTTTCAGGACGTTTGAAATTTCCCCAAATAAAAAGTTGGAAGAAAAATAACAAAAACAGATTAATCTAATCACAGTAGTGTATGAACATTTTTCAGACAGGGTCTCCAGAATGCTACCTATTTTTGTTATCACTGTCAATTGTGATCTAATATCTTTTGAAACAACTTGAGCTGCCAGATTCTCATTTTAGGCATGATATCAAGCTAACATCTTCATCTGCCCAACACAGGTTTTCACCTTATCAGCTACTTCACAAACCTATACGGGGAAAGCACAAGGCAGGTGATACTCAGCACGTCCCAGGTGTCCACTGAATGGCACCTGGCAGTCGCTGACCAGTGGATGAGAAATCACTGCCTTGCTGAAGACTGCAGTCAGCAAGCAACCCCATCCGCCTTCCCTCTGCAATGTCTCAGGCCAGTTCTCTTGTTTACTAAATCAAAATGTCAGTCAACTTTGCCAGAGTCAAGAACCTCTCCTTCAATTGCCACTGGTCGAACACAACTATGCCTGCCCTCCCTTGAAAGCCTTTATTAATCTTCCTAGAGGAGGCGGTTCCTCCTCCTCTGGACTTTCTCAGCACTGACAGTTCTAACCTGTATTACAACTTTGAAAAAACCCTTCTGCCAGGCCCAGCAGATGCTCAGGCGAGGGAAAGAGGGATGACAAACTAACTGTCCAAATCCTGATCCCGTAGGTGGGACACCCCGCAACAGGTCTCAGCCAGTGATTCCTAGAAAGACCAGCTGCGGGAGGGGGTGGGTTTGGACCCGGTGCCAGCGATCAGCAGCCAGGCTCCTGAAGCAGAGGGCTTGGGCCACAGGGGAGACACTGAGGAGGAGTGAATTCTGACAGCGGCCCGGCCAGGCCGGGACGACCCGAGTCCAGTTCTCCCGACAGGAAGACAGGCGCCATTCTGCGACTCCGGAGCCGGCGCGTCCGGAAACTCCGAAGGACAGGACTGGTCCCTCGGGTCTCCGAGTCCAGCTGCGGCCGCTCCCCAGGGCAGGCCGCGCCCCGAGGACCTGCGAGGAAGAGACGGGGCCGGGGTCCTCGGAGCCGGAACCTCTTTCCAGGAGCAGCTGCGCCGCGGGCGGCGGGCGCCAGGGCGCAGGCGCGGGGCGGGGCCGTACCTGGGAAGGAGCAGAGAGAAGTGGAGTTGGGGCACAGGGTCCCGTTGCCCACCCGCGGCACGAGCTTCAGGCTGAGGATCTGTTGCAGAAGTCCGGCCGAGCCCCCGCTGCCGCCGCTCCCCTCGCGCTCCATCTCGTCGCCATTCACCGCAAAGAGATGAGGGGAGAGCGTCCCGAGTGCTGCCGGGCTCGGTTCCCCGTACCTCGGCCACCTCTGCCGCCTCAGCGTCACCTACGGCCAGGGCCCTCTTCCTCCCACCCCAACGGCGCTGCCAAGTGATAGTTCCTTCCTCCAATCACAAGGCGCCGCCGATGGCAGGGGCGGGGCTAGAGTGGTCCCCGCCCTTGACGTTGCGTACGCCTCGCCGACCCGGCCCCCGAGGTTGCGCCCCCTGCTGGAGTACTTGCTCCTGCTTCCTTAGGGCGTGCTGGGCTCTGATCTACCCTGCAGCACCACCTACGAGAAAGTAGGGCAATTGCGTACTTCCCACCAGATCAGAGATGTAAATTTATTTATTTATTTATTTATTTATTTATTTATTTATTTATTTATTTATTTATATTTGCGGTACTGGGGATTAAACTCAGGGACATTTTACCTCCGAGCTATACCCCCAGCCCTATTTTTTATTCTTTATTTTGAAACAGGGTCTCACTAAGTTGCGGAGTACCTCACTAGGCCTCGAACCCGGGTCCTCTGGTCTCAGCCTCCCAAATGCTGGGATTACAAGCATGCACCACCACGCGCGGCTCTAGTTTATTTATTTATGATACTAGGAATTGAACCCAGGGGCATTCTACCTCTGAGATACACCCTCAGCCCTTTTTATTTTTTGCTTTGAGACAAGGTCTCCCTAAATTGCTGAAGCTCATCTCAAACCTGAGATCCTCTTGTCTTAGCCTTCTAACTATTGAGATTACAGGCACGGGTCACCATGCCTGGCTCAGTGTGTGTGTGTGTGTGTGTGTGTGTGTGTGTGTGTGTGTGTGTGTGTGTGACTGAAGATTGAACTCATGAGCATTCTACTTTGGGCTACACCTCCAACCTTTTATTTTTTTTGTTTTGAAACAGGGTCTCTCTCTAGGTTGCTGAGAATCTCACTATTGCTAAGGATGTCCTCAAACCTGTGATCCCTCTGTCTCAGCCTCCCAAGTACTAGAATCACAGGCATACGCCACCACCCCACACTCAGAGATGTAAATTTATACTGATCTGACAAAGAAATGATTTAACATATTTGTTCATCTTAACAAAGATTATTCTAGCTAGGACAGTACCCCAATATTCATGAAACCTTGAAGAGAACATGAAAGTTCTGTGGGGGTTTTGTTTGTTTGTTTGTTGTTGTTGTTGTTGTGTTTGTTTTTTGCAATACTAGGGATTTAACTCAGGGGCATTCTGCCTCGGAGCTACACCCCCAGCTCAATTTTTTATTCTTTATTTTGAAACAGGGTCTCACTAAGTTTCGGAGGGCCTCACTAAGTAGCTGAGGCTGGCGAAAGTTCTGTGTTTAAAGCTGACTACAGAACCAAGTGTGGTGGCACATGCTTGTAATCCCAGTACTTGGGAGGGTGAGACAAGAGGATTGCAAGTTCAAATCCAGCCTTGGCAACTTCAGGAGGGTTTCAGCAACCTAGTAAGACCCTGTTTCCAAATAAGAAATAAAAATAAATCAGGCTGGGGGTATAGCTTGGAGGTAGACTGCTTTTGGTTTCAATCCCTGGTACCAAAAAAAAGAAGAAAGAAAGAAAAGAAAAAAAGAATAAAGCCGGGTGTGGTGGTGCACGCTTGTAATCTCAGTACTTGGGAGGCTGAGACTGGAGGATCCGGGTTTGCGGCCAGTCTCAGCTACTTAGTGAGGCTCTCCGGAACTTAGTGAGACCCGCTTTAAAAATAAAAAATAAAAAATAGGACTGGGGGTGTAGCTCAGAGGTAAAATACCCCTGGGTTCAATCCCCAGTACCGCAAAAAAAGTAAAGCTGACTACAGTGGGGAGATTCCATTCAAAGACTGGCATGGAGCTGGGTGTGTGGCACACAGTTGTAATCCCAGTACTTGAGAGCCTGAGCAGGAGAATCACAGGTTCAAGGACAGGCTCAGCAAGTAGTGAGACTCTTATCAACCTAGCGAAACCCTGTTTCAAAATAAAAATAAAAATAGGAGCCGGGCCTGGTGGTGCATGCTTGTAATCCCAGCATTTGGGAGACTGAGACCAGAGGATCCAGGTTCCCAGCCAACCTCAGCTACCTAGTGAGGCCCTCCGCAACTTAGTGAGACCTTGTCTCAAAATAAAGAATAAAAAATAGGGCTGGAGGTATAGCTCAGAGGTAGAATACCCCGGAGTTCAATCCCAGTTCTGCAAAAATAAATAAATAAATAAACAATAAAATAAAAAATAAAAATAGGGCTGAGGGTGTAGCTGGAGGTAGAATGCTCCAAGGTTCAATCCCCAGTACCAAAAAAAAAAAAAAAAAAAAAAGACTTTGACTGATTTTTATATTCTTATTGGAAGTTAATACCGGAGCAATTTTTCAATAGCAGCACAATAGGACCAGGAAGGGAGACTCTGTGTGTGTACTCTTCTTTTTTTTTTTTTTTTTTTTTTTTTTTTTTTTTTTTTTTTTTTTTTTTTTTGCGGTACTGAGGATTGAACTCAGGGGCATTCTACCTCCGAGCTACACCCCCAGCCCCATTTTTTATTCTTTATTTTGAAACCGAGTCTCACTAAGTTGCGGAGGGCCTCACTAGGTAGCTGAGGCTGGCCGTGAACCCGAATCCTCTGGTCTCAGCCTCCCGAATGCTGGGATTACAAGCGTGCGCCACCACGCCCAGCTGTGTGTACTCTTCTATATGGTGCTGTTGTGGGATAACGCAGTCCCACTCGTGGGTCCTTGGCCTCCGTGATAAAAAGAATTTTAACACATGCCAGTAGGGGACAAAAGGCAGGTATTTATTCAGGGAAACAAGGGACTCGGGGAAAACAGAGAAGCGGAGATCTTCCTGGCCATGCGGGCAAAGAGACCGGAAGAGCGGAAGCGAGCCTTTTTATGAACTTTCAAGAGGGGCGGGCACAGAAGCAGTCTGAATGTCCTCGTTTCTCAGGTATTTGTGGTTGATAGGTAGGCGTTCCAAGTTGGATCCTCCTCCTTTCTCAGGTTTTGAAGATGGGAGGTCGCTGAAGTCTGGCCTTTGTCCGAAAGGATTTCTGGTGAGGGCAGGGTCTATGAACGCTCCAGATTTTTAAAGCTATATTTTTCCTTTCCTTCCCAATGTCTCCTTCCTGCCTAAATTTTAATTCTTTCTACTCTACCTCATCAGTGCTACAAAGCGAAAATTTAAAACAGGTTCCAGTTCAATACCGCAAAGCTGCCTCCTTTCAGAGATGCTATGAAACTGATTGTTTTATTTTATTTTTTATTTATTTATTTTTACAGTACTGGGGATTGAACCCAGAGGCATCCTACCTTTGAGCTACACCCCCAGTCCTATTTTTTTACTCTTTTTTTTTTTCTTCCGGTACTGAGGATGGAACCCAGGGGCATTCTACCTCTGAGCTACATCCCCAGCCCTAATTTTTATTCTTTTTTTTTGCGGTACTGGGGATGGAATCCAGGGGCATTCTACCTCTGAGCTACACCCCCCGTCCTATTTTTATTTTTTATTTTGAAACAGGTTCTCACTAAGTCGAGGAGGCTCACGCTTGTAATCCCAGCATTCGGGAGGCTGAGACCAGAGGATCCGGGTTCGAGGCCAGCCTCAGCTACCTAGTGAGGCACTCTGCAACTTTGTGAGACTCGGTTTCAAAATAAAAGAATAAAAAATAGGGCTGAGGGTATAGCTCGGAGATAGAATGCCCCTGAGTTCCATTCCCAGTACCGCAAAAAAAAAAAAAAAAAAAAAATAGGGCTGAGGGTATAGCTCGGAGGTAGAATGCCCCTGAGTTCAATCCCCAGTACCGCAAAAAAAAAAAAAGAATGTGGGCTATACGTGTAAAATGAAGAAGTGGTGCTATTTGTGATCTGACAATGATTGATATCTCATAAATGTCTATGTAACCCTGTTGTACCCTGATGTACTCAAGAAATGTATAAAAAAATCCATGCCGGAAATATAAATTAAAAAAAAAAAAAGCGTTGCATATAAAATACTCATTTTCAAGCTGGATATAGTGGCGCATACCTGTAATCCCAAGATTTGGGGGGCTGAGACAGGAGAATCACAGGTTTGAGGCCAGCTTCAGCAACTTAGCGAGGCACTCAGCACATAGCTAGACTCTGTTTATATATATATAGCCAGGTGTGGTGGCACATGCTTGTAATCCCAATATTCGAGAGGCTGAGACAAGAGGAGCGCAGGTTTGGGGCCAGCCTCACCCACTTAGGCCCTCAGCAACTTAGTGAGACCCTGTTTCAAAATAGAGAATAAAAGAAAAAATAGAGCAAGGTGTGTAGCTTGGAGGTATAATGTCCTTGGGTTCAATCCCCAGAACCAAAGAAGAAGGAGGAGGAAGAGAAGGATGGGGGAAAGAAGGGGGGAGGGGAGGGGGAGGAGGAAGAGAGGAGGAGGAGGAGGAAGAAGAGGAGCCAGGCGTGGTGGTGCACGCTTGTAATTCCAGCATTTGGGAGGCTGAGAACAGAGGATCCGGGTTCTCAGCCAGCCTCAGCTACCTAGTGAGGCCCTCCACAACTTAGTGAGACCCTGTTTCAAAATAAAGAATAAAAAATAGGGCTGGGGGTATAGCTCAGAGGTAGAATGCCTCTAAGTTCAATCCAAAAAATAAAAATAAAAATTAAGAAGAGGAAGAGGAGAAGGAGAATGTGGGAACATAGCTCAAAGGTAGAATGCCCTTGGGTCCAGTCTCCAGTGTCACACACACAAATACATATTTCCTGCTGGGCACTGTGGCACATGCCTGTAATGTCTGTAATCCCAGTACTTGGGTGAGTGAGACAGGAGGGTCACAGGTTCGAGGACAACCTCGGCCTCAGTAGGAAAATCCTCAGCCCCGGTTTCAAAATAAAGACAGAAGCCGGGCATCATGGCACACGCCTGTAATTCCAATATTTGGAAGGCTGACACAGGAGAATCACAGGTTCACCACCAGCCTCAGCAATTTAGTGAAACTCTGTTTCAAAATAAAAAATAAAAGCTAGCCGGGCGTGGTGGCACACCCTTCTAATCCCACCATTTGGGAGGCTGAGACCAGAGGTTCCGGGTTCGTGGCCAGCCTCAGCTACCTAGTGAGGCCCTCCGCAACTTAGTGAGACCCTGTTTCAAAATAAAGAATAAAACATAGGGCTGGGGTATAGCTCGGAGGTAGAATTCCCCTGAGTTCAATCCCTAGTACCACAATAAATTAGTATATAAATAAATAAATAAAAAATAAAAGGTGGGAGTGGTGGCACACACTTGTATTCCTAATACGTGGGGGGCTGAGACAAGAGAATCACAGGTTTGAGGACAGAATTAGCAACTTAGTGAAGCTTTCAGCAACTTAGTGAGACCCTGTTTCCAAATAAAAAATAAAATAGGGCTCAGGGTATCTCCCGGAAGTAGAAGGTCCCTGGGTTCTGCCTCCAGTACCACACACACACACACACACACACACACACACACACACACACACAAATGCTGGGCATGGTGGCGTATGCCTGTAATCCAGTATTTGGGAGGCTGAGACAAGAGGATCACAGGTTTGAGGCCAGCCTCAGCAGCTTAGTGAGCCCCTAGGCAACTTAGTGAAACCCTGCTTCAAGCTAAAAAAATAAAATAGGGCTGGGGGGTGGAGGTGTAACTCAGAGGTAGAATGGCCCTGAGTTCAATCCTCATTACCACATACACAAGGAAAAAGGATCCAATCCTGGATCCAATCCCCAGTACAAAAATAAATAAATAAATATAAAAAGTAAAGTAAAGTATGTATTTCCCTTTAATTCAAGAACATTAGCAAGATTATTTATTATAGTTCCCCCCTAAAGCCAGCATTTTAGAATCTTTCTAATGCCAGTTCCCTAACAATGTGGCTGGGATTTTGCATCAACCAAGAAATGCATCTAAAATAAAAACAGGAAGCATTAAAAAAAAAGTCATGAAATATTTACCAATGCTGTCTTTTTAATACATTGCCAAGACTAGCAGAGTCCATTAGAAGTGGAAACCAATTATTTTAGTTACATAACAATCAATTATGTAATCACATTAGGAAACATTATTTTTGTTTAGTTTTGTTTTCTTATGGCACTAGAGATTGAACCCGGGGCAGTTCGCCTCTGAGCTAAACCCCTGCCCTATTTTGTTTTTATTTATTTATTTTTATTTTTATTTATTTATTTAGTTTGCAGTACTGGAAATTGAACCCAGGGGCATTCTACCTCAGAGCTACACTCCTAGTCCTATTTTTTATTCTTTATTTTGCAACAGGGCCTCACTAAATTGCGGAGGGCCTCACTAAGTAGCTGAGGCTGGCCGCGAACTTGGATCCTCCGGTCTCAGCCTCTCAAGTACTGGGAGTACAGGAGTGCGCCACTATGTCCTGCTAGGAAACATTTTATGTATGTATGTATGTATGTATGTATGTATGTATGTATGTATGTATTGTGGCAATGGGGATTGAACCCAGGAGCATTCCTTCTCTGAGGTATACCTCCCGTCTATTTTATCTTTGATTTTGAAACAGAGTCTTGCTAAATTGCAGAGGCCGGTCTTGAACCTGAGATTCTCCTATCTGAGCCTCCCAAATACTGGGAGTACAGGCGTGTGCTACCATGCAGGGCTGAGTTCTTAAACTGGATTTAAGAAGCACAGCAAGCTGGTCATGGTGGTGCATGCTTTGTAATCCCTGCATTTGAGAGGCTGAGAGTAGAGGATCCTGGTTCTCGGTCAACCTCAGCTACCTAGTGAGGCATTCTGCAACTTAGTGAGACCCTGTTTCAAAATAAAGAATAAGAAAACATAGGGCTGGGGATGTAACTCGGAGGTAGAATGCCCCTGAGTTCAATCCCTAGTACCAAATAAAAAACAAAAACGTTGCAGGGGAGTGTTGAGCGCCATCTTGGCCCACACAACTGAGATTACCATCTCGGACCAGCTTGGCTGTGTGCACAGTATGGGCTGGGTGGGACTTGATGGAATCAATAAAAGTGGAGATTTTCTTTTTCTTTTTCTTTTCTTTTTTTTTTTTTTTGCAGTACTGGGTATTGAACCCAGGGGCAGTCTACCTCCAAGCTATACCCCCAGCCCTATTTTTCATTTTATGCCTTGTTTAAGCCTTCTATAAAAGAAAAGCACTGGCTTCAGGGGGACAGGAGATTTGCGCTACCCCCTACCCAGTGGCCCCAAATATTAACTGTTAAATATAATAATTTTCTTAAGATGGGCATGGTGGTGCACACTTGTAATTCCAGTACTTGCGAGGCTGACACAGGAGGACTGCAGGTTCACGGCCAGCCTCAGCTACTTAGTGAGGTCCTCTGAAATATAGTGAGACCCTGTTTCAAAATAATACAAAAAATAGGGGTGGGGTGTAGCCTAGAGGTAGAATGCCCCTGGGTTCAATCCCCAGTACCACAACAAAACAAAACAAAATACATATAATAATTTTCTCTCAATCATTTCTTTTTTGCAGTACTGGGGATTGAACCCAGAGGTGTTCTACCTCTGGGATACACCCCCAGCCCAATTTTTTTTATCCTTTATTTTGAATCAGGGTCTCACTAAGCTGTGGAGGGCCTCACTAAGTAGCTGAGGCTGGCAATGAACCTGCAGTCCTTTAGTCTCAGCCTCCAAAGTACTGAGATTACAAGCGTGCGCCACCACGCCAGGCTTAAATCATCATTTCTGACTGTATCATTTCATGCAAGAGACTTCTAATCAGCAGCGGCTTGCAGCAGCAGCTTTCCGTAGCAAGGGTGCGGAACAAGTGGCCACAGCAGGGAGGATAGCTCATTTGATTTTGGCATAGGGATCATGAAGAAACGGTCCAGTTGGGCGAGTCGCGGACACTTGGGAAGAAACAAGTTCCAGCCCAAAATGAGTGTAATGAGCAAGACGCGCCGGTAGAGGGCGATGGAACAAAGGACTACCTGAAAACCTAGAGACAAAGCCCGCCTCGCACGGGTCACGAGTATTGATTTCTCGTGACTCTGGATGCCAAGTGAGAAACACTAAATTACTACTACACCATTGGAAGCAAGCATGAAGACTATTTTTAGGATCTAGAACAGGACAAAGTCTTCAGAACAAAACACAAAATCCAGAAAATCATAAGAATTCACATTAGACGCCGTGGCACACCCTTGTAGTCCCAGTACTCCGGAGGCGGAGACAGGAGGATCGCAGGTTCCGGCAGTCACAGCTGTTTAGTGAGACCCTGTTTCAAAATCAAAATAATAAAGTAGGGCTGGGGAGCCGGGTGCGGTGGCGCACACTTGTAATCGCAGTGCTTGGGAGGCTGAGAAAGGAGGATCGCAGGTTCAGCGCAAACCCCAGCAACTTAGTGAAGCCATCTACAATTTAGAGAGATAGCAGCCGGGCGTGGTGGCGCACTCTTGTAATTCCAGTATTTGGGAGGCTGAGACAGGAGGATCGCGGGTTCATGGCCAGCCTCAGGTACTTCGTAGTGAGACTCTGTTTCAAAAAAACCAAAGAATTAAAAATAGGGCTGGGGGTGTAGCTCGGAGATAGAATGCCCCTGAGTTTAATCCCCAGTATTGATAAATAAATAAATAAATAAATAAATAAATAAATAAATAAATGATTAAAAAAATAGGCTAGAGGTGTAGCTCGGAGGTAGAATAACCCCTGCGTTCAATTCCCAGTACCACATTTTTTTTAATAGTACTAGGGATGGAACCCAGAGGCACTCTACCCCCAAGCTATATACCCCTAGCCCTATTTTATTCTTTTTTTTTTTTTTTGTGGTACCAGGGATTGAACTCAGAGGCATTCTACCTCCGAGCTACACCCCCAGCCCTATTTTTTATTCTTTATTTTGAAACCGGTCTCGCTAAGTTGCAGAGTGCCTCACTAGGTAGCTGAGGCTGGCCGCGAACCCGGATCCTCCGGTCTCAGCCTCCCGAATGCTGGGATTACAAGCGTGCGCCACCACGCCCGGCTCCTATTTTAATCTTTAGTTTGAAACAGGTTCTCACTAAGTTGCAGAGGGCCTCACAAGTTGCTGAGGCTGGCCGCGAACCTGGATCCTTCTGTCTCAGCCTCCCAAGTACTGGGATTACAAGTGTGGGCCACCATGCCCGACACCCACAAAAATAAATAAATAAATAAAAGAATATAATTGGACTGGGGGTGTAGCTCAAAGGCAGAATGCCCCTGGGTTCCATACCTAGGACCACAAAATAAATATAAATAAAAATAAAAAAATAAAGTAGGGCGGGGCGTGGTGACGCACGCGGGTAATCCCAGCATTTGAGAGGCTGAGACGGGAGAATCCGGGTTCTGGGCCAGACTCAGCTACCTAGTGAGGCACTCCTCAACTTAGTGAGACCCGGTTTCAAAATAAAGAATAAAAAAAATAGGGCTGGGGCTATAGTTATAGGGCTCGGAGGTAGAATGCCCCTGAGTTCAATCCCCAGTATCAATAACACGCACACATGAAAAGAATTCACATGTAACAGTATAATGGGTGAAATTTATACTGTGAAATTTCACTGTGGGGATTTTTTTTGGGGGGGGTATTGGGTCTCAAACCCAAGGGCCTCTCCCATGGAGCCACACCCCTAGGCCCCTCCCCTTTTTTTTGTACTGGGGATTGAACCTGGGGCATTCAACCTCCGGGCTACACCCCCAGTCCTATTTTTTTTATTCTTTATTTTGAAACAGGGTCACTAAGTTTCGGAGGACCTCACTAAGTAGCTTTTGCTGGCCGCGAACCCAGATCCTCCAGTCTTAGCCTCCAAAGTACAAGCTAGTGCCACCATGCCTGCCCCCTATCCCCTTTAAAATTAAAAGAAAAGCCAGGTGTGGTGGCTCACACTTGTAATCCCAGTACTTGGGAGGCTGAGACAGGAGCATCACAGGTTCAAAGCCAGGCTCAGCTACTTAGTGAGGCCCTCTGCAACTTAGTGAGACCCTATTTCAAAATAAAGAATAAAAAATAGAGCTGAGGTTGTAGTTCGGAGGTAGAATGCCCTTGGGTTCAATCCCCAGTACCACAGGAAAAAAATTTTTTTTAACTTAGTCATTAGTTTTTTTTGTTTGTTTGTTTGTTTGTTTTGTTTTGTTTTGTTTCGGTACTGGGAATTGAACCCAGGGCATTCTACCTCCAAGCTACACCCCCAGTCCTATTTTTTATTCTTTATTTTGAAACAGGGTCTCACTAAGTTGTAGAAGGCCTTACTAAGTAGCTGAGGCTGGCCAAAAACCCAGATCCTCCGGTCTCAGCCTCTCAAGTACTGGGATTACAAGCATGTACCACCATGCCCAGCTAGTCATTAGTTTTTTTAACCTAATTGATAGTGCTTAAGAAAAAAAAAACTTTATTTATTTATTTATTTATTTACTTACTTACTTATTTGCAGTACTGGGGATGGAAACTGGGGGCATTCTACCTCTGAGCTACAGCCCAAGCTCTATTTTTTATTCTTTTTTTTTTTTGCGGTACTGGAGATTGAACTCAGGGGCATTCTACCTTCAAGCTATACCCCTAGCCCTATTTTTTATTCTTTATTTTGGAACAGGGTCTCACTAAGTTGCAGAGGGCCTCACTAAGCAGCTGAGGCTGGCCTTGAACCTGTATCCTCCAGTCTCAGCCTCCCAAATGCTGGGATTATAAGCATGCGCCACCAGGCCCGGCTCTTTATTTATGTATGTATGTATGTATGTATTTCTGTACTGGGGATTGAACCCAGGGGCATTCTACCTTGGAGTTACAATCCCTTCCCCCCAGCCCAATTTTATTTCTCATTTGGAATCAGGGTCTTGGTAGGTTGATGAGTCTTACTACTTGCTGAGGCTGTCCTTGAATCTGGGATCCTCTTGTCTCAGCCTCCCAAGTGCTGCGCCACCAAGCCCGGCTAGTCATTAGTTTTTTAACCTAATTGATAGCACTTAAGAAAAAACAAACTTTATTTATTTATTTATTTATTTATTTATTTATTTATTTATTTATTTATTTATTTATTTATTTATTTATTTGCAGTACTGGGGATGGAACCTGGGGGCATTCTACCACCGAGCTACAGTCCAAGCTCTATTTTTTATTCTTTTTTTTGAAACGGTCTCACTAAGTTGCGGAGGGCCTCACTAAGCAGCTGAGGCTGGCCCAAACCTGGATCCTCCTGTCTCAGCCTCCCAAATGCTGGGATTATGAGCGTGTGCCACCACGCCTGGCTCAGGCACATTTCTGAAACTAGAATTCAGTCCTTAGGAAGTGACCTGACCCGGCTCAGGTATGGCGATGTAGGTTTGTAATCCCAGTACTTGGGAGGCTGAGACTGAAGGATCACAGGTTCATGGCCAGTCTCAGCTACTTAGGCCCTACGCAACTTAGTGAGACTGTTTCAAAATAAAGAATAAAAAAAGCTGGGCGTGGTGGTGCACGCTTGTAATCCCAGCATTCGGGAGGCTGAGACCGGAGGATCCGGGTTCGCAGCCAGCCTCAGCTACCTAGTGAGGCACTCCGCAACTTAGTGAGACTGTTTCAAAATAAAGAATAAAAAAAGCCGGGCGTGGTGGCGCACGCTTGTAATCCCAGCATTCGGGAGGCTGAGACCGGAGGATCCGGGTTCGCAGCCAGTCTCAGCTACCTAGTGAGGCACTCCGCAACTTAGTGAGACTCGGTTTCAAATTAAAGAATAAAAACTAGGGCTGGGGGTGTAGCTCGGAGGTAGAATGCCTCCGAGTTCAATCCACAGTACCGCAAAAAAAAAAAAAAAAAAAGAATAAAAAATAGAGCTGGGGGTATAGCTCAGCAGGAGTGCGGGGGCCCAGGTTAAAGCTCTTTGATTATGTCATTTTCTGGAGGGACGGGTGCGAACCTAGCAGGTGAGCCCTTGCTGGATTTTTCTGAGGAAGGAAGGAAGGAAGGAAGGAAGGAAGGAAGGAAGGAAGGGAGGGAGGGAGGGAGGGAGGGAGGGAGGGAGGGAGGGAGGAAGGGTAGGTTGACCCAGAGTTGGGCATGGTGGTGCACACTTGTAATCCCAGCACTTGGGAGGCTGAGACTGGAGTATCACAGGTTCAAAGCCAGCCTTGGTAATTCAGTGAGACTCTCAGCAACCTAGTGAGACCCTATTTCCAAATAAGATATAAAATTGGGCTGGGAGTGTAGCTTGGAGGTAGAATGCCCCTGGGTTCAATTCCTAGTACCAAAAAAAGAAAAGAAGTGTTTACCTAGTGTCTTGCAGCTCATCTCCCTGGCGACCGTTTTATAGTTGGAAGTCAAGTTTTCCTCTTCGGCCAAGTCTAGCCATTAATCATTAGTGGGCGTATTGTGTAAGCTCTTCGAGTGGGTGACATTGTAATTAGTCATATGTCTAATCCTCTGCAAATGGACAATGAATGTTCTGTTTACCCGAAGAAGCAGGGCGACATCACCTGTCATATTTCAGAAGTCTGTTTACTAAAGGTCTCTCCCGTCTGGGTTTACCTAGCTCATCTTAGCCCAGGCTGGATTAATTTCTGTTCATCGTGCATTTGTTCAAGCCAGATGCTCCCCCTCCGAAGAGATCTTCCATGACTCCTCATTCACAAGCAAGTTGTCTTCCACTCGTGTGTGTGTGTGTGTGCGTGCGTGCGTGCGTGTGTATGTGTTATTGGAGACTGAAGTCAGGGGCATTCTACCTCCAAGCTGCACCCCAAGCCCTATTTTTAATTCTGTATTTTGAACAGGGTCTCACTAAGTTGTGGAGGGCCTCACTAAGTGGTAGAGGCTGGCCTTGAACCTACCATTCTCCTGTTTCAGTACTCCCAAGTCCAAGCGTGCCCTACAGCACTCAGCATTATTGATTGTTTTGAAACAGGGTCTCACAAGGTTGCTTGAGAGTCTCACTACATTGCTGAAGCTGGCCTTGAATCTGCGATTCTCCTGTCTCAGCCTCCCAAGTGCTGGGATTACAAGCACATGCCACCACACCTGGCTTGTTTGTTTGTTTGTTTGTTTGTTTATTTATTTTTGCGGTACTGGGGATTGAACTCAGGGGCATTCTACCTCCGAGCTACACCCCCAGCCCTACTTTTTATTCTTTATTTTGAAACCAGGTCTCACTAAGTTGCGGAGGGCCTCACTAAGCAGCTGAGGCTGGCCTCGAACCTGAATCCTCTGGTCTCAGCCTCTCAAATGCTGGGATTACAAGCCTGTGCCACCATGCCGGGCACTATTTATTTATTTGTTTATTTATTTATTTATTTATTTATTTATTGTGGTACTGGGGATTGAACTCGGGGGCATTCTATCTCCGAACTACACCCCCAGTCCTATTTTTTTTTTTTTTTCAGTACTGGGGATTGAACTCAGGGGCATTCTACCTCC